>PVJX010043899.1:0-13427 GCA_004027295.1 Dolichotis patagonum
ATCTGGCTATTACAAATTGTGCTGCTATAAACATGGGTGCACATATATCACTGTGGTATGATGTTTTCAGATCTTTTGGGAATATGCCTAGAAGTGGAATAGTTGGGTTAAATGGGATTTCCAAACCAAGCTTTTTGAGGAATCTCCAGACTGACCTCTACAGTTGTTGCACCAGTCTACACTCCCACCAACAGTGCAGAAGAGTTCCTTTTTCTCCACAGCCTCTCCAGCACTTGTTATTGGTAGATAATATGGTTTTTCCTGTGTTAAATCTAGGGAGAAAACACAATCACTGGCTCCTCAGTCCAAACAGCTAGCAAAGCTCTAATTTTGTTGTGATAGAAATGACTCTCAGTTCTTGCTTAGTGCTCATTCTGTCTCGCAGACATTGTCACTGAGGAGACCTTCAGGCTAAGGCCAGCACTAAGCACATCCCTGCTTGATGGCCAAGGGTGCAGGAGACTACAGAGCCAAGACATCACCTCTGGGTGGAGTCCTAGGTTCATGTTTCAGCAAATCTGAATCCCAGTATGGGGGAGCAGGTGTTTCTACTGTGTGATGCTTGATCCTCTATATCCACTGGCTCCAGACAGTCTTTATGGCACCAAAGAAATTCTCTCCACCAGCCCTGCCCAAATGCCATACTTTGTCTCTGCCCCCACCCTCTTCTCCCTATGATGCTGTTGTCCCTGTATGGAGCTCAGTTGAGAGTCACACAGGAGGGCACAATCTCCTTTCTTTAGGGTCAGGTTCCCCCAGAAGATCCACAGCAACTCACGTGAACAACCATGACCTCATTTCCTCAGAAGATGAGAACAGCTCAATTCATTTCAGAGAAAACATGCTCACAAGCGTCTCTAGGGCAATCAACTCTATTGCCATCTTTCCCTCAGTTATCCTTTTACACTGTTGGCAAGAATCCTCAGGTGGACATTTTGCTCCCAGAAACACACTGATTCTCTTTAGCTGAGTGTTTCAAGTTAACCAGCAGTTAATCTACCATAATAGACAAACGCTATTACATAAATTCATCTTATGCCAAAACTCTATAAGTCTACATTTGCTTGTATTTTCCTCTCTTACTTACTCATATCTTTTTAAAACATGTGCGATGCTTCCCCTTCAATTTCAAGGTGTTCCGCTGTGTTGGTCTCAAATTGGTAGATTTTCAAGTTGGCTCAGTGCCAACAGCAGCAGATGCGCCAATTAACTCTGTAACTGTAAGGTGTGACTTGTTAGTGCAAAAGTAATATATTAAGTATATCCAATAAAAAATCAAAATCGAATCAATTGACAGGGCCACAACCCCAGGAAGCAGGACAAGTCCTAGGTAAATTTATCAGTCAGCTAAGACTTGTAACAATGTCCTTTTATAAAAGTAGAAAATGATGTTTTTGTCCAGCAGGCCATCAGGGCCAATGTGTCAGGAAAATTTACCTATTTTTCTGTCTTTGTCATATTTCAGACTTATTTTTGATTGATTCCATGACTGAGGTTTCTTTCTTGTGCACTGATATCTGTATGGCTGCCTTCCCAATGTAGCTGCTGGGCAATAGATCTAATTTTGGAATTGTCCAGGTTTTGTGGCTCATCTCAGGTGGAGATCCAAGATTGAACACTCCCCAGGGGAAAATAAAACAGTGTTGGTCATCAGAACATTCAGATATGCACTGTAAATCATTTTGTATAGGAAACAATATTTAGATATAAAGCACTTCATCTGATTTTTCTTTTTCTTTCTTTCTATTTTTGCAATCAGATCCAGCTGGTGTATGACATTCTAAATAAAGCTGCCCACCCTGTTCATCTGATTACTTCTTTTTGTCTCTTGTGCATACCCCGGCCATGAAGGAAACCATTTGCACCCTCTGTCTCACACGCTGAAGAAGCAGACATGCTATGGGTGAGCATGGTACAACATTTGACAGACCAGTTCCTATTACAAAGAAGATAAAGAATGTATGTGAGGGTCTTGTTTCATTTCTTGGACTGTGAGGTTATCTAGTGTAGCAATACAGTGATGTTACAGTTCATTTTTATATACTCTGAATATGAGCTTTCTTCAAAGTTAGTCAGCCTCCCTTTCACCCTCTGTTTCACCTGAATTTCTCTGGTGTTATGGGAGGGGTGACACAGGCGCCTCAATTTTTTGACTGCATGTACCTGACTCTCACTGTAAGCACCTTCTCTCCTATAACTTTGAAATGCCTCCTGTGCTGTCTTGTCTGTTTTGAAAAATTTTCCTTCTTTCTTTCACTGTGCCAACCTTAAATTGGTCCCTTTGAAATTTTGCTTCTATGCCTGTACCTCCTTCTTGTCTCAGTGAGCTACAAAATACCAATTCTATTGTTCTGTTATTTTCTTGTCTACAGATCCCATCCCTGAAGCACAGCCTGCTTCATCTAGTGTCCTGTGAAGGGGCAGAAGCTACATCAGGTATGGCTGCTGCTGTGCGCTGAATGCATAATTCCTTACCAAACCCATAATTTGGTATCTAAAACCCCAGGAGAGAATATCAAGGGGTGTGCAGTTAAATCAGCCCATGTGAATGACCGAAGTACTATATTTACAAGTATTGTAGAGCAACTAGCTGTTTCTGATTTTCTCTTCCATCTCTTCCACCACGTCAAGATAGGACAGGATGATAAACTTCAGGAAAGTCTGATACTGAAGCTGTGGATGTCTTGTGGACTTCTCAGCCTCCTGAATTAAGGGTAATAAATTTCTTTACCTAGACATGATCCAGACCATGATCCTTTGTTGCAACTGCGGAAACAAACTGGGACAGCTGTGCAGTTCTCTACTGCAGTGTGGATCTCTTTAGACACATCTCTGGGATCTCAGTTTATATACACAGGATATGGACTAGATATAGACTGGAGCATCTGTCTAGAAAAAAGCAAAATCTATTAGTCCAGGAGCCCCTGAGGGCTCACCTTTATATACTTTTCGTCATGATTCTGAAATATATCCTGAACTTCTCTCTTAATATCTCATGATGACTAGTAAATTTCCACACATGCTTCATAAGGGGCACTTCAATCACATCCAGTGATGTACACCATCCAATCTCTTGTCTCCTTATCACAGTAACAGCTACTTTATTTTAATGACCTTGGACAGTGTTGCATTCCTACTAGCATTCTTGCCTGGAACTCATTATGTAGAGCCACAAGACAAGTTTGCTAAACCAATAAAAAAAGTTTCCCCATTTTGTGTCTCTTCTGTATGTTTTTGCTTTCCTCTTTCTCGGTTCTTAGTCTACATTTTATATAAACTAGGGAAATGATGTGTGGGAGATTATCCATGGTTATCTGGACAAGATTTCAGTGTAATTTCTCATGTCTTTTGGACACTGTTGGAGGGGATAAAGCACAAAAGAGGCAGCCATGTGAAGACAGGTGGAGATGCAAGTGATAGGGCCACAAGCTAGGGCAAGTTTGATCCTTGGAGCCTGTGGAATAGCAATGGCCTTTCTACTCCTTTACTCAGGCACAGAGTGACTTTGTGTCTGGGGGCTTTTGGCCCTTGTAAGTTTCAGTGTTGAGGTAGCAGAGTGTGGCAATGTAGGGCAGTAATTTGATGATGTGGAAGATACCTCATTGGTCACCGGTGCATATAGCACTGACTGTAGGCACTGTAGTACTAGGAAAGCTGGCCCTGAGAGACCACTTCCAGAGGAGCTGTGCATGTGGGGCTTAGGTGATGCAGGACAGGGGACTGCAAGCAATAGTGAGGAAGTGGCCTGAATTGAATGAGCACAGCAGTATTGGAGGAGGTGTCACCATGATGCAGAAACATCAGTGTCAAGAGGAGTTGCCCAGAACTGGAGGGACACACAGGTTATAGGTAGATACTGGGATGCTCTCAGCCCCTCCAGTCCTTTCAGAAACAGGCTAAGCTCTAAGAAGGGGCTCTTGAGATTGCTGTGACCCTGGGCTGCTTAGTGCACACGCAAGTGAATTTAGGCCCAGAGGTGACCTCCTCACAGTAGAAAAGCTACTCATACATCTCAGCAGAGCATTGTACCTATGTATGGTGATTCTTAGAGTCATCATTCAGAGCTCTATCCCCTTCCACCCCAATTTATGAGTTCCACAGGCCTTGTACAAGAAGTTTACCTTCCCTCAAAGTCCTAATCCAGACTCCTGAAGATGAGTGACCCAAAGGGCTACAGACATCTCTTGGCCTAGGTTTTAGTGGCTGTTCTCAGTTCTTTTCTGGCTTCTTGCCCAGCTTACTGACGTACTCCTCACTCATATGCCCAGTTGGTCCCTACTCCTTGCAACCTTCACGTTATTACTCGAAATTATGTTTTTTCAGCACCTCTGGAAACTAGACTAGAGGTAAATTTCCATTCCTCACATGCAGCAAGTCAATGTGCAGGGGTCTTATCCCTATACTTGGGCATATTTCAACTTTTGGTTCTCTTAGTATTCCTGGGTAGGTGGGCTGCAATCATCTACCTCTAGGATTCCAACTGCTATTTGGGCCCAATGAAGCCGAAATTTGCTTTGTCCAAATACAACCTAGATTTGATCCTGATTCAGATGTATTTATCCATAGAAAAATTGTGGGCAAGACCCAGTGAGCACATCACCAGGTTTTCTCAATGGGGACTTGAACACCAATCTTGAGGTGGCTCGTGAGTGCTCCATATGGAGGCCTGCAGTTACTCAGCAAGTGTGTGAGAGCTCTGGAGAACACCTGAAGGACCAACTCAGGACCCATAGCAGAAATTGTCAGAGGGTCCCAGGGAGACAGGAATCACAAACATCACATTGTATGGTGCCACACCTGCAGTGGAGAGCAATCTGACATCACAGTTCTAAGCAGATTTGTATATCAGATGTTCTCCTTGGCAAGCATATCCTCCTCAGCAAGGAAGGATATGGGAGCCAACTGGAACCTTGATATTCTGGTCACCTTTGGAGCCTGAGAGCTACCCAAATCGCACCTGGAGTCTACACTATGGTTTTCACACAATGGCCCTAGTTACAAGGCTCACACTTAATGTATGCAGTGCAAACTGAGGCATACAAAAAACCTTTGCCTTGAACCTGGCTTAAACCAGACCTCCTGTCCTATGGAAGGGAAGCCCCAGAGCCACAGGAAATATTTGTTCCTCCGGATCCAGATCACCTTGGAAGAAATGGGTCACACTTGGTATACCTCTACCCAAGACATGATCAGCAATATCTTGGGATGCCAACATGGCCTGGAATGAGACTAGTCACCCATAGAATATAAGTTCTCCCATGGACTTATCCTTTTTCTCAATGTCCCCATCCTGGGGGTGGTTCACAGGGGAAGGCAGAAGGAAGCCAGAGGGAAATGGGTTATGTGAAGTCATAATGTTTCAGTAAAGACCAAGATGAACATGAAGAAAAGGACAGGGAGCCTGAGAAGATGCCACGTGTTATGATTTTGATATTGTACCTGTGCAGTGAAAATGAATCCTGAACAGATATCTGTCTTCCCCTTACCACCTATGCCTTCTCCCAATTCATCCATTTTCCACTCTAAAATGAGTGGCTCTGCTGGTATGCCAGCCACAACAGGGGGCATCAAAGATCTGAGCTGTCCCTAAGAACAGATGCCCCTGACTTTCTTTCTCTCTTTCATCTTTTCTATTTTTTTCCTTGATTCTTTGCCAGGTTTTGTTTCTTCTTTCCTTTTCTCACTCATACTCTCTGTGACTCTCTCTTTTTCTATCCATTACTTGTCCTCTTATTCTTCAACTTCTTCCTCTTCCTTCTCCTCTTCTTATTCTTTCCTCCTGTTTCTCCTTTTTTACTCCTCTTCCTTCTCCATCTAATCTTCCTCATCTTTAGTTTTTCTCCTTCTGCTTTCTTCTCCCTATCTTCCTCATTCCTTAGTCAGGTAAAAACCAATGCTTTTGCACTGAGCTCTATCATCTAACGTTTCACAAAGTGTTTTGTGAAGTCATCCAATCATAAAGAAAAAACATGAATCATTCCACAAATATTCAAAGGAACTTCTTTTAAAGTGTAAAAATATTTAGTGCTTTTAAATAAAAGTACAGTTTTCAAGCCTCTGAAATTCTCCCCAAATAAATAACATTTTCCTAGTTCTAATATTTTGTGAATACAATAATGTGACTCCCTGTTACAAAGAACACAAGTTGAAAATTTCAGTGTTTTCCTTTCATAGCTTTGAAACACTGAAAAAACTCACCATGGAGTAAACATCTTATTTCTAAAGTTATAGCATGGTGTTTTCAATGCATACTTTCATGCTATTGATCTAACAACTACCAAAAAACCACAGTTACACATATAAATCTAGAATCAAAATGCTCAACCTTGGTACTGTACGGACAATTAGACAAGCACAAGATTTTTTTGAACAGAAGATATGAAGATCTGCATTATATGTACACTTCATGGGATCCATCCTTGACACTAGAGGAATAAACAATATGTGCTGTAGCATAGGTGGAAAATACACGAGTCTCTAGGACGTGAAAGGTAAAAAAAAATATATTTTTATAAGAACATTATAGAAATACCTTGTCTTTCTGAGCCTTGAAAGTGTTACCTTTTCCAATTGTTGGAAAACATTTTCTATATTTTAAACAAGATATTTAAAAAATAATCTCAATCAAATCACAAAATATCTGGCTGAAGAAAATTTTACATATCATGCAAATCTAACACAGCTACATGTTAAAAACTCTTAACTATTTTGCTCAAAACACAAAACTGGACCTATATCCTCAGCCCCCCTTATTAATAGGAAGAACCGTGCATGTGGCTTCTTGACAGTAAAGTGAGGTTACATCAAAGGCCTCAGTAATAGGTCTGGAAAAGCCCTGCCAAGGAGGTCAAGGAGCAGGACCTGAATAGGACCTGATGTCAGGGCTCTGACTCTGCCCTGCCTGGGACCTGCAGATATAGTCACTCATAAGACACCCAGCAGTGTGGACATATGGGAGTGAAGGAGAAACAGACACAAAACTCAAGTCAACACACATGTTGTTGTGTTGAACATAAAAGAAAAGTAAGGCCCAGAAATGCTTTTGTAGAAGCATTTTGGAGCAGATGCTTGGGAGCAAACTCTGCTTTCTTTAGAAAAACGCAAAAGGTTCTACTATATTTTCGAGCCATGTAACATGAGTAACATAATGTGTCTTGATCCTGGCATACAGAACTATTTTCCTGAAATATATTTAAATGAGACAAAGTGACCATGCACATCATCCCAGTACTCTTGGAGACCTAATCAGGAGAATCATTGGAGTTTGCAGTGCACCCAGGGCTACCTAGTCTTCTAAGACAGCCTGAACTCGATACTGAGAACTCAACTCAACATACAAAAGAAACATTTTACATTTCTCTAAAGGTTTTAGATGTTTAAACAGTAAACACTAGAGAAGCCACCATAGCACAGATGAGAATCTTTGAAACGTAGCTTTGCAATGAATATTTCAGTCAGCTTACTTTAATATTAGTGCCTCCCAGAGTTCTACACAACATAAAAATCCACCAGCACAAGTCACAGTCAAAAAAGAGGGAGGGGAGGACTGCTGAAAAGAATAGATCAGAATCACTCACCAGGATGAGTCCCATCACACCTTTAGCAGCCACAACAAAAAAAAATGAATCCTAGTTCAACTGCCCAGTCCATGACTGTCCCAAAAAGGGTTTTTGCAATGTGATCATAACCCAAGCTCACAAAATCACCATGAGGTGGGTCTGTGACCACCCGACACAGGCAAAATGTTTGCAAATATGAAGCCTTTGGGTCAGAAGTCCAGTGTCACTGAATGCTTTAAAAATCACTAAAAAACTACTTCTGGAAGCATGCATAGAAAAAAGGCAATCCACAACCCACACATCTATCTAACTATCTATCTACCTATCTATTTATATGTCCTAAAGGCCGAAATAAGCACATGAGCCAGTGTACACTGTATTAGATGTAAAGAGTACATATCGGAATACAAAATGTATTGAGACAAGCAAAATCATTAGCAACCCATCTAAAAGCTGTTCATGAGGTGTCATCTTAGAAACACAAACATTCCCAGCGGCCTTCATTCAGTCGAGGAAGCCGGTACCGTGCAGCAAGACTTTCAGCCCATTGTTTCTGGCCTAAGGAGAGTTTGAGAACAGTGCTCCCAGCTATTGAGTTCTGACCCAACGCTCTGAAACACTGGGCTCGGGAGGTCTTGCAGGCCCGACAGGACCAAGCGCAGCAACCTTCATTTAGTCCCAGGAGCTGAGACCGCAGGAAGTGATTCCCAAAACACACAGGGGAAGCTTTGGAACACCGCTCAAAGCAAGGAAATATAGGGAAATGACAAAACCAAAGACCAAACAGCAATCTCAAATCTCCAGCCTCTCCCAGAAAGCCTAGGAGCCATGTATATAGAAGAAAGTAGAAGCCATACACCTGAAATGAGTCAAATGATACCAACAGAAATGAAGAAGCAACTCGGGGAAGCTATGGAGAAACTCAAATCAGAAATAATTTCCAAGGTAAAAGAAGAAATGATGAAAGTAGTGAAATAAATAGTGAGCACATGTAATGAAGATACAGTTAATAAAAATAGAGGAACAAAGCAACACTATAAGAAACAAACAGAATGCATGAAGCAGATGCAAAGAGATATGCAGGAAATCAAAATTCTATTGAAAGTTGCCAAAACTATCTCATCAAAAGTGAAGATACAATTTCAGACCTCGAAGATAAGACTTCAGCTACTGAACAGGAAAGGAAATATCTTTTTAAAATAAAAAGGTATCAGGGAAATATCAATTCAACAGCTGAAAGATGATGCAATGAAAAACAACATAAGATTAATAAGGGTAAATGAAAAAGAAGGGAACAGCCAAAATGATATCAAGAGGTTATATACGAAGTAATAGCTGAAAATTTCCCAAACATGAGAATGGAAACTGACATATGGATTAGTGAAGTATGTAGGACTCCAAATATCCATAACCAAAATAAAACTACATACAGACACATAATAATCACCATCCCAGAAACCCACCATAAGAACAGAATACTAAAAGCTGTTAGAGAGAAAAGACAGATCACCTATAAAGGAAAACCTATCAGAATCACAGCAGACTTCTCAGCACAAACAATGAAGTCAAGAAGAGCACGGAATGAAGTATTTCAGAAGGAAAACCACTTCCAACCCAGACTGATGTACCCTGAAAAACTGTCCTTCAAAATGGATACAAAAATAAGATACTTCCATGACAAAGAACAGCTAAAAATCATCATGACCACCAACCAAACCTACAAAGAATAATGAAAGAAATTGTAGATACACATAGGAAAAAAACACTAAGCAAGGCAAACAAACAGGATGGAAAGCTAAAGATACAACAGTAGAAAGATAACATGTCAAAAATAAACAAATATACAACAGTTATAACCATTGATTCAAATGGCCTCAATTCAACAATCAAAAGAAACAGACTGGCAGAATGGATCAAGAAACAACATCCAACCCTATGCTGTCTACAAGAAACCCTTCTAACCCAAGACAAAAATCATAGACTGAAATTCAAAGGATGGAAAACAATACTTCATGCAAAAGGAAACCAAAAAAAAAGTGGTAGTAGCTATTCTGCTTGCAGACAATATGGACTTCAAACCAAGAATGATCCAAAGAGATAAACAAGGTCACTATATACTAGTTAGGGGAAAACTTCAAGAGGAAGAGATAACAATCTTAAATATATATGCACCAAGTTCCAGAGCACCCAGCTATAAAAGGAAGTATTAACAGAAATGAAAAATCAGATAAGTAATAACACAATTATAACAGGAGACCTTAACATGCCATTGACACAAAGGGACAGATCAACTAGACAGAAAATCAGCAAAGAAATATCAACACTGAATCACACCTGTGAACAAAAGGACTTGATAGATGTATACACAATGTTCCATCCAACAACATCAAAATATGCATTCTTCTCAGCAGTATATGGGACATTCTCTAAAATAGAACACATACCAGCTCACAGAACATATTTAACTAAATGCAAAATAATTGAAATTTTCCTGTGCATGTTTTCGGATCATAGCACCACAAAACTAGAAATTAATGATAAAAGAAATAGCAAAAACCCTACAAACACATGGAAATTGAATAATACACTCTTGAGCCATCAGTGGGTCACAGAGGAAATTAGAAGAAATTAAACAATATCTACAAGCAAATGAAAATACAAACACATCTTACCAGAATTTGTGGGATGCAATGAAAGCAGTCCTCAGAAGAAAATTTATTGCACTGAGTTCCCATATCAGGAAAACAGAATGAACACAAATAAACAACCTGAGGCTACAACTCAAACATCTGGAAAAAGAAGAGCAAGCCAAGCCCAAAGCCAAAAGAAGGGAGGAAATTGTAAAGATCAGAGCAGAAATTATTGCAATAGAGACTAAAACAGTACAAAGAATCAATGAATCAAACAATTGGTTCTTTGAAAGAATAAACAAAATTGATAAGCCCCTGGCGAGCCTTATTAAAAAAAGGAAAGAAAAAACTCAAATTCATGCAATAAGGAATGAGAAAGGTTAAATTACTACAGAGTCTGTGGAAATACAGAAGATCATTAACACCTATTTCGAAAACCTCTACTCTCATAGGTTCGATAACACAGAAGAAATGGACAGATTCCCAGAAACATATGAACTACCAAAGCTGGGTCAGGAAGATGTAAAACTACTGAATAACCCAATTTCTATTAATGAAATGGAAAACTTAAGTAAGTCTTTGCCAACGAAGAAGAGCCCAGTCCCAGACAGATTCACTGCAGAATTCTACATGAAATACAAAGAATAATTAATGCCAACACTCCACAGATTCTTCAATGAAATCAAAAGGGAAGCAATTCTTCCTAAGTCATTCCTGGAGGCAAATATTACTCTAGCACCAAAACCTGAGAAAGACCCAACTAAAAAAGAGAACTATAAGCCAATCCCCTAATGAACATAGATGCAAAAATTCTCAATAAAATATTGGCAAACAGGATGCAGCAAATCATCGAGATTATATAACTCGACCAAGTGGGACTCATCTCAGGAATGCGGGAATGGTTCAACATACATAAATCAATAAATGTAATCCACCATATCAATAGAGCCAAAAGTAAGAACCACATGATCATCTCTATAGATGCAGAGGTCCTCCTCAGTTTCTTTTTCAGGGTATTATAAGCTAAAGATACAACAGTAGAAAGATAACATGTCAAAAATAAACAAATATACAACAGTTATAACCATTGATTCAAATGGCCTCAATTCAACAATCAAAAGAAACAGACTGGCAGAATGGATCAAGAAACAACATCCAACCCTATGCTGTCTACAAGAAACCCTTCTAACCCAAGACAAAAATCATAGACTGAAATTCAAAGGATGGAAAACAATACTTCATGCAAAAGGAAACCAAAAAAAAAAGTGGTAGTAGCTATTCTGCTTGCAGACAATATGGACTTCAAACCAAGAATGATCCAAAGAGATAAACAAGGTCACTATATACTAGTTTTGATAAGGTCCAACACTCATTCATGATAAGAATCTTAAAGAGAATCAGAATAGATGGTTTTTACCTCAATACTATAAATGCCATCTATGACAAACAAACAGCCAGCATCATATTAAATGGCCAAAAACTGAAAGCCTTTACCTTAAAAGCAGGCACAAGACAAGGATTTCCCCTATCACCACTCTTATTCAACATAGTACTAGAAATACTAGCCAGAGGAATTAGACAAGAGAGAGAAATAACAGAAGTAAAGATAGGAAAAGAGGAAGTTAAATTATCATTATTTGCAGATGACATGATACTTTACATAGAAAACCCCCAAGACTCCACTGAAAGACTCCTAGATGTAATAAATAAATTCAGCAATCTAGCTGGATACAAAGTCAATACTCAAAAATCAGTAGCATTCCTATACACTAACAACAAAAGAACTGAGAAAGAAATAAGAGAAGCCACACCCTTCACACTAGCATCCACAAAATGCAATACTTAGGATTTAATCTCATGAAAGAATTAAAAGAGCTATAGAGGGAAAATTATAATACCCTGAAAAAGAAACTGAGGAGGACCTCATAAAATGGAAAGACATCCTTTGTTCATGGATAAGAGGAATAAATATTGTGAACATGACCATTCTCCCAAAACTGTTCTACAGATTCAATGCAATCCCAATTAAAATACCACTGACATACCTCATAGATCTAGATAAATCACTCCTAAAATTCATCTGGAACAAGAAGAGACCTAGAATAGCAAAGGCAATGCTAAGCAGCAAAGGCAAGGCAGGAGGCATCACAATCCCTGACTTCAAGTTTTATTACAAAGCTACTGTAATAAAATTAACATGGTACTGGAACAAAATTAGATCTGAAGATCAGTGGAATAGATTGAAAGATACAGTCACAGCCACAAACACACTCAACCACCTTATCTTTGATAAAGGGACCAAATATGTTCGCTGAAGAACAATAGTCTCTTTAACAAATGGTGCTGGAAAAATTGGTATCTATATGCTGAAAACAAAAACTAGACCCATACCTATCACCATTTACTAAACTAAAATCTAAATGGATCAAAGATCTAAATATTAAGACAGAAGCACTAAATCTGTTGGAAGACAAAGTCACAAAAATCTTGAAGACATAGACATAGGTAAAGAATTTATGAACAAGAAACAAACGGCATGGGAAATACTTCCCAGAATCCATAACTGGGATCACATCTTCTAATACAGTTTGTGCATGTCAAAAGAAACCTCCAGCAGAGTGAAAAGAAAACCCTCAAACTGAAAACAACAAAATCTTACTGAACTGTCCTTCAGACAAAGGACTTCTGTCTAGAACTTATAAAGAATTAAAATAATAATCAGGCCCTCAAAATTCAAAGACCCAATGCAAAAATGGGGATCCAAGATGAGTACACAGTTCTCAGATGAAGAAATACGAATGGCAAATAAATACATGAAAAAATGTTCATCATCATTAGTCATTAGAGAAATGCAAATTAAAACCACACTGAGACTCCACCTCACTCCAGAAAGAATGGCCAGGATAAAAAAAAAGCTACCAACAACAAATGCTGGAGAGGCTGTGGGGAAAAAGGAACTCTTCTACACTGTTGGTGGGAGTGTACACTGGTGCAACCACTGTGAAGGTCAGTCTGGAGATTCCTCAAAGAGCTGGGATTGGAAGTCCCATTTAACCCAGTTATTCCACTTCTAGCATATTCTCAGAAGAACTGAAAACATCATACCACAGTGATATATGTGCACCCATGTTTATAGCAGCACAATTTGTAATAGCCAGATGTTGGAAACAACCTAAGTGCCATCACCTGAGGAATGGATAAAAAAGTTGTGGTACTTTTATACAATGGAGTACTACTC
>PVJX010043900.1:0-13451 GCA_004027295.1 Dolichotis patagonum
AATCCAAGTACCAAAAAAACCCCAAAACAACCAAATGACAATGCTTTCTCCAAACCTTACCTAAAGATTAATACCAATTAAAATCAAACTCAATACACAGAGTGGAACTAAAATGAAGAAGTACACTGATCAATGAAACAAAACAGTGAACCAAGAAGTAGATTCATATAATACAGTCAACTGATACATGAAAAGGGCATAAAGGTAATCAAGTGTGTAGCCTTTTCAACAAATGACACTACATAAATTGGACAGTTATAGCTTTTTCTAAAACAGAAAAAATATAGACTAAGACCTCACACTTTACAAGAAAAAACAAAATAGGTCACAGAACTAAATGTAAGATGTAAAACCATGAAACATAAAAAAGGTATAAAACTACAAGCTCCAGGAGAATGTCTATAAATATATAGACAGATAATTTGGGGGGGGGGTACCAGGAATCAAACTGACAACCTCACACTTGCCAGGCAGGAACCTGGAGAATGTCTATAATACTTTCACGTTAGTGATTTATTGTTCTGAGATACATCACAAAAACAAAGTGATGAAAAAAAATTGGATTTGTTAAAATTTTAAACACTGCTGCATAGAAAACACTTATGAAGGGAATGAAAAGACAAGCCAAGAGTGGGAGAAAATATTTGACAAACACGTAACTGATAAAGTAGCTGTATACAATGTATACAAAAAATTCTTAAAACTCAATGATAAAACAAATTTTATAATGAACAAAAGAGTTGACAGATACTTCACCAAAGACAATATATAGATGGCAAATAAACATGAAAAGACAACATCATATGTCAATATCATATGTCAGTAAAGAAATACAAAATAAAACAAGGATGAGATACACTACACAGCTATTAAAATGACTAAAATCCAAAAACTTCAAATATTAAACATTGGTAAGACTGCAGAGCAACAAGAGTTCTCATTCATTGGGAAACAAATGCAAAATGCCAAATTGTCTGCCACAGTCTTATCTTATAATGCTAAACACAGTCTTACCATATAATCCAGCAATTGCGTTTCTAGGTATTTACTCAATTCATTTGAAAATTCATGCCAACACAAACACCTGCATTAGAGCACGTACATCATGCATAATGGCCAAAAACTGGAACCAATCTTAACAGGTGAATGTAAACGCAAACTGCAGTCATTCATGCAACAGAATATTACTTATCCAAAAAGAAAAACAGAGCAAATAATGTAAAGTCATGCCAAAACACAAATGACCTACTCAAATGCAGAGAGCTAAGTAAAAGAAATCAGCCTGAAAGGCTACACAATACGTAATTATTAAATTTATGTGACATTTTGAAAAAAAGGCAGTTATAGCAACTAGGTGGGTTATTGTACAGAGTTTGAGGAAAGGTAAAAGTACTATACACTATAAAGTATATGAGAGTTTCAAGGTGGAAAGGCTATGTGTAGTGATTTTTTTTCTTTGTCTTTTTAAGACAGGGTCTCCCTATGTATTTCAGGCTGGCCTGGAGCTCACGTTGTAACCCCGGCTGGTCTTAAACTCGCAATGATCCTCCTGTTTCAGCCTTCAGAGTGCTGGGATTACAGGCGTGTACCACCATGCTCAGCTTCTGTAGTGATATTGTAAGGGGGGATATATAATGTACATTTGTCAAAACTCACAAACACAGATCAAACTTTAATAAATACAAATGGTAAAAAATCATTTGGGAGGCAACTGAATCTTAAATGGAATTCACAAACTGTGATGAAAGAAACTAAGAAAGGTTAATAAATTCTATGAAGTGGAGAGAGGACACAGTGACATAAGAGTTCTTAGAAATAAGTGGAACGTATATTCTTAAAGGCAAAAGGAGCTGTGAATTATGCTTTGATAACAAAAGTTATTTTATAAAAGGAGTCAGAGAACCAGTATATACTGTATAGTAGAGGTGAAGGATTAATGAAACGGATTCAGAACTAGAATGTGAGAATCACTTTTTGGAAACAGATTTTACAGGTAAACAAAAGGAAAAAGCTTCAATGATCCACAGGGCAAAAGATCAGTTTGTCAACTATGAAGTCATGTTTACATTTATAAAGACGATTATTGCAGAGGTTATTATACACAACATATTTCCTTGCTATGTCAGCAAAAGGGACTAAAGAAATTTCCTAGTAGCACTAAGTATACCTGATCTTAGTTCTAAATACCATTTCCAGTCAAAGAAATCAGGACTCCTTGGAGACACGGCTGGCTCTACAATGAGCCTGGAACATCTAGTAGTGCCAAAAAGTAATGATGGTTCCAAAAATAGCAACAAAACACTATGATAGGGCTATATCCTCAGAGTCACGAGCCAACTGCAAGAGCCTCCTATGGCCAAAGCTGGAACAATGTGGGCAACAAGGATGCGCTGGCTTATAAACCAAAGTAGAAAATAAATATCCATGGTTCATACTAATATGAATGACTAAATAAATAAATGAGTCCAATCTCGCAGGCAGTAGAATTCCATGCCCCTTTCACACAGGTAGAACATGAAATCCCTTACTAAGAGTAAGTAATAGATCATACTGACACAAGATTGCAATTTAGGTATGATCAGAATGGTACTTTTGCTCTCTGGACTCCCTGCCAAAAACACTAACACCAGTGTAATCATGAGGGAAAAAACTGCACAAACTGCATCCAAGGTTTGCTTTACAGAGTACAATATCTAACCAGTACTCACCTAAAGTGCCAAATTCATCAAAAAAAAGGCAAGTCTGGGAAACTGTCACAGCCAAGAGAAGCCAACAAAGACATGACATGGCATGTAATGTGGTACCCTAGGAGAAATTCTAGAACAATAATAGAAAAAAAGAACTGTAGGTACAACTAAGTAAATCGAAATAAAGCACAGTATGAACTTCAGGTCATCATACTGCATCAGTATGGGTTTGTTCATTCAGATGTTAATAATAAGAGGAAATCTGATGTGGGATATACAGGAATTGACTGTGCTATATTCACAAACTACTCTAAAACAAAGTTTACTTTTTAAAAATTCTATAATGAATGACAAATTTTTATTGGTGAAGAAAATAAGAAACTTCCATTATGTCTCTACCAGCTCAACTAACCACATCTGAAGTCTGACTCATTCTTTAAATATTAAAAATAAAATAAAAGCTGCTACAATTACAGGACAAGAGGCCAACATGTTATCATTTCTTAGTCTATCATTAAAAGAAGTAAAACATTCTCTACATTGCAAAACTGATACTTTAATATTGATTTCTTTTTTGAGTATTTGAAACTACTGATAACAAGGTAACAAAATACATAAAATAAGAAGAAAACTTTTCATCTAATCAAGTAAAACTACACAGGCATCTGTAGGTATCACCTGTGCCTGAGTTTTTCTTAGAAAAAAAATCCCCTCAGTTCTGAGGGTCCCACAGCTGATGCTTGCAGGACTGGTTACTAGTAGTGCCTCAATGGATATTCTATGAGCATCACTCATACTAACGTGACAGTTTGAAAAAGGCAAACAAACAGAAAAAAGAAATAGTAAATGGGTAGCTATTGCCAGTTTGAGAAGAGGTTAGAGTTGACTAGGTAAAGCACAGGGAGTTGCAGGCTGGCCAGACTATTTTATAACAATATCCTAATGTATGGGGGGGAAGTAACACTGTATATTTGTCAAAACCCACTTGTTACCTAGAGGGTCAGCAAGCTGCCCTTATACACCACCTGGTTCATAAATAAATTTTGTAATCCGAACTTATTACCAATAATAAAAATTTGGACACTGCATCCAAAAATTTAAAACTGTACCTGTTGGTTTGAGTAACAGGAAGACCTGGGCACATCAGGCCTATAGGACCACAGAGAATTGTGTGTACCAGAGCAGAGGAGGCCACTTTAAACCTCGCACTTAACCCCCACCACTCCCAGTGGCTTCATTCTTAGCAGCTCTCCAACCCACCTCCTTGTGACTTCTGATAATTGAAAAATAATCAAATTGGAAAGACAGCCACCACATTCATAAGCTAAAATAAATAACAGTATTTTTATGACCCAAAAATATTCTAAATTACACAGGTAATAGTGGGCCACCTTACTAAAATTTCCAAGACAGCATTAATTGCTTAATTTTGAAGTCATAGATGAGGATGTATACGTAACAGATAAAACTAGACAAAAATGCTTACACATTGCTATCTCCAATTTAGAGCCTTTAGGAATCTAGAACAATCACAGGAAGGGCATAGACTTACTACGCAAGACAAAGAAACAGAGTTTAAGCACTTGAAGGGCCTTTTCTTGGAAGTGGAAAAAGTATAGCACAAATGGATTCTATCAGAGTGCTTAGGGTCTCTGAAACATCTTAGTGTACTACAATATATCACTCCAAAGGAGAAAAACACAAAACACTATTTACCAGAATGAGCCTCAGAGAAGACACTGGAGAAAATAACTTGACAATCTACTTGGGAAAGACAGTGAAATCCATAGATATAATCAAGGCTCTTCTAGGAAGGGTAGGACTAGTTAAATTGAGTGGGAGAATGCAATTTTGGCAGCAGCAAAATTTCCTAATACAAGAAAACAGGCTCAAGCTGCCAAAAGAGTGCTAATCTCACCAGCCTTACTCCATGCAGTTCCCGTCTCTCCTGTAGTTCTCTAACAAGCATGCAAACTGTTAGCTTGAAGGCGGCACCGACTTATCTTGACATTCACATTAAACATCTCTAATAAATATGAAGAAAAACATTTGAAATCAAGCTAATTCAACCTACTCATAACAAATCAAATCTAAGAGACAGGATCATAAGTGAATCTCAGACCCAGAAAGGCACAAACTAATACTAAATCTTAGACTTCTGTATGTAATCAAAGTCACACCAACATAACAAAACAACGTATGACCATGGTTATCACGTACATTTGATGGCTAAATCAAAGTTTAAATTTTCTATTTTAAACTTCAAAAAAAATTTGTTTAAATATAGGCCACATTTAAAAGGATGACTTCTGTGCTGGGCATGGTGGTGCACATCTTTAATCCCAGCACTCAGGAGGCTGAGGCAGGAGGACCATTGTGAATTCGACATGGCCTGGACTACATAAGCGAGTTCAAGGCCAGCCTGAACTACACGGTGAGACCTTGCCCCCAAAACAAACCAAAAAAAAGATGACTTCCATACAAACCTCCAACAGCATGAAAACATAATCTAAAAAAGAAAAAAACAGTAGAATAGCTTGCCTGCACACATCTTAAACTAAAAGGTGATTAAAATAACCTACAAGGCAAGGCTAAAGTAAGTAGTAATATTAGTCATACATTAATTTTCTGGAGAAACAGGTGTCATTTATAAAAGGCCCAATGTGAATAATTCAGCTAGATTTCAAAGCAAATTGTTTCCAAGCCTTTAATTTTATACTAAACAGATTGTATCAGCTCACTTGCTTTTCCAATTGTATACATTCATTTTATTAGCCCTTATAAAAATTCTTAAAAAAATAAAAAACACCAAAGTGGCACACTCCCAGGTTAGGAACACTGGTACTGTATACCCCACACAATTTTAACTATAAATGTATCACTTTAAAGAACGCACATATACAATAACCACTGCATGATTTACAAGCTAGAATAAAATCAGCTATCTACAACAACTTACAAATAACCAGTGACTAACTTTATTAAACTGAGACGTTCCCACTACCTGAAAGAGCTGCATGTCACATTAAGACAATACCTCTCACTACAAGAAAATCCACTTGAAATGTAAAAAATAAAAACTAGGCACAAGCTGCCATTCTAGAAGGACGCTTCACTTCAGGAAAATAACTCACTTCAGGATTTCTTTGAACAGCTACATCCTGTAACACATGCAGTGCATGGCTTCATTTACATATCTGCAGAACCTGAGTGGATAACAGGTTTTCCAGTGCACTGTATTATTATTCTTTGCATTTCACTATACTAAAATATACAGAGCATAAAATTCACCATTTTAGCCATAATGAAGTACACTGTTGAGAGGCACTGAGTAATTCACGCTACTGCACAACATCACCACCTTGCGTCCCACGACTTTTTCATCGCACAGTGAACATGCCTATGAAACAGCAGCCCTTCATGCTTTCACCGCACCCAGCATCCCTAACCCCTGGCAACCACCATTCTACTCTCTGCTCTATAAATGTGACTACACTGGGTGTTTTGTGGAAGAACAGTATCTGTCCTTCTGTTAGTCTTAATTCATTCAGCAGAATATCCTCAAGGTTAATCCCTGCAGGAGCCTGAGTCCAGTCTTCCAAGAGTCACCTGTGACAGGTTCTGTCAGAGCACCTATCTGTCCTGTAGGAGACAGATCTCCAGTGCTTTCTCCCCTGCCATCTTCCGTCTAACTTCTCCAGCCCACTGAAACATACTGTGAGCGCTGTAACACAGCTGGGCTCCATCTAAATCAGCACTTGGTTTACATCAACTCAGTGAAAGGGGCAGACATTTTGATATTTAAGACATGACTGGAGAATAAGATGCTTTTTTTTACTTGTTTCATAATTATCTACTTAAACTACTTTAAAGTTCCACTACAACTTTAAAAGCACCACTGCTAGTTTTTCTTCCTATAACATCACAAAATGGAAGCCAAAAATGTAAGTGCAGCCCATTTTGTAAGAAATTCCTTGAGAGCCAGGAATAATTTGTGACAAAACCACAAACACAGTTACAAATTAATTCCCCTAAGAAAGAGTCTCTCTAGAAGTTAATAACTGATGACACGTTTTCCTCTAAATATTTAAAACCAGAAGTAAAACAAGGGAGTCACTTGGTTAAAAGAAAAATCGTGTAAGAAATTTCACTTGCAGTAGTGGCAGACAAAGCAATAGGAACACTCTCATACGGTTAACTAGAAAATGCAGGTGTGATTTCTTACTGTGCTTAAAGGCATTAGGAAATTAACAAAAGAGTAAAGAATTGCTAATCCACAATCCAATGGAGAATGGAGGATCAAGAAACTAAAGGGAGTTGAAGGGGGGCCACGTCCCACGGGAACAAGTGCGACTTCAGGATAGAAGTGAGGTTAATACCAGAAGCTAAGTCATGTCTTTGACAGCCTCTCAAGATAAATGCTAGAGTCACATGCTGGAACGATGGAAGATTACATTATATAGTACTGAATAGATGTGGCTCAAAAGTGACTATTCAAATTACTGACAAACATGAAAAATGCTCCATCACATTAGTAATCAAGGAACTACAAATAAAAACCACAATAAAATACTGCCATACCTGGCAAGCTGCGGCAGCCCCAGGGCAAGAACCAGCAGCATTTCCCGAGATCCACGCCATGTTGGAACTTGGGGCGCTGGGAAAGAAAGCAACACGCTTGCCACCCTGGTGGGCGGCTGTGAGCCTACCTGAACGCAGGCTGAAAATCAAACATCCCACCCCCACCCCACCCCTGGTTAGCAAGTGGGAGCCAGAGAGCTGAGCATCTCTTGGGAGGTTGACCACATGCAATATAGCAAATAAGGGGGATTTCCTTCTACCATTTCTTTGAAGGCAAATATTTTTATCACTGTTTTGCTTTGTTCTGATTAATGATATTGTTCTACTCAATATTCTGTTTTGATAAGTCCTTTAATGTCCTGTATTTCCTTTGATTTTTGCTATACGTGATTGAAAGAACAACTATTGTGAAGATAACGAGATATTCTAGTACCTGTTACTGTTATCTGGGTACCCTGCTGTGAAGTTCTGTGCCAATTTCACTACACTGTCTCAATTGGCTTTGTTCCATCTTGTTCTGTTGTATTTTACTACCTTCAAAATAATAAAAAAAAAAATTTAAAATAAAAGAAATACTGCCACAGTTGGTCACAGTGGTACATGCCTGTAATGCCAGCTATTCAAGAGGCTTAAGTAAGAAAATCACAAGTTCAAGGCTAGTCTGTGTAATTTAGTGAGCCTTTCTCTCAAAAGTTTTTTTTTGTTTTTTTGTTTTTTCTTTAAGATTTGGGAATATATATTGGTGGCACAGTGCTTGCATAGCATGCCTAAGTCCTGGGTTCAATCCCCAGTACCAAAACAAAAGAAAAAAAACAGAACAATAACAAAACTTGCTACTATACTGAACCAAAATAGGCAAAAGAAAAAAAATCTTATTACACTGCCAAGTTTATAGAACAATTAGAAAATTCTTCTATTACAGATACATTGTAAAATGATACAACCACTTTGGAAAACTTACATCTACTAAAGCTAAACATATTCTTATCAAATATTATTTTCATCACTCATCATACACCGAAATGAATTCATTTATCCACGGACATATGTAAGAACATGCACAGAAAAAAAAAATAAAAGAACATGCACAGTATCTTTACTGACAATAGTCAAAGAGAAAAACAACATAAATGCCTGTCACTAGTGGGACAAATAAAATGTGGTATATTCATAAAATGGAACATTTCAAAGCAAAAGAAAAATGTGCAGCAGTAAATATGTTGAGACAAAAAGAAAGCTCCAATGAACCCATACTACAAGAAAGGTCATAGAAAGTTTTTTTTAGGAAGAAGGTAATTTTATGAAAAACTAATAGCTACATTTGGCAAAAGAGATGTCTCTCAAATTTGAGAAAAATCAGAGTCAATCAATAACGTGTTGTAGAACTTTGCATGTTTAAAAGAAAGCAAAATCAAGCAAAGTACTTAGAGATTCATGTACAGTTGATAAAACCACACAGAAAACTAAGAAAACTACTACCATAGAAATAAGGATAACTGTTAACTTTCAAGGGCAAAGCAGTGGGAAGGACAAGAGTACTTCTGGGATACAGGCGGTATTTCCTTTCTTAACCTGAGTGATGGCGGTAATTTGCTCAGACTTCTGGGAAGATGGAGGAACAGTGTGCAACAGAGCAAACAGCCTATTTGAGAGAAACAGTCTAGATGTTGGAATATAGCATCATGAGGAAGACAAGAAGGAAGGAAGTGGGTCTCCTGAACCCAGGAAGACTCTAAAGTGAGAACTGAAGCCCACAGAAAGACTGAAAAAGAAAAACTTAAATGATGAACAAGGCAGTAGCTGGTAGTGCCTTGGCCCAAAGCCAGAGCCACAGTGCAAGAGGAGCTGCTAGAACCTGGGGATTCATGGTCACGGTGACGGTGGTGGCTGGTGAGCCTGGAGGGAAGTGGAGGGAGCAGTGGATGCAGAGGACTGCACTGGCTGGTAGTGAGTACAGAGGGCTCAATCCCCCTCAGGAGACAGCAATTGGCGGGGAGCCATTTTGGAGTAAGGCAAGACAAGCCCAGAACCAGAACTGCATCCAGCTCCTCCCAGAAGCTCCTAGCTAGGAGCAGACCTGTGGAAATTGCTTGGACTGAGCCCCACCCCTGTGTGCACTCCAATAGCCATCACTGAGGTTCCGCAACAGTAACCAGCTTGGCCTGGAGGCAGTGGCCAGCCCCATCCCCGCACACACTCTAACAGCCATTGTGGGGGCTCCCTGCCATTAACCAAATCAGTCCAGAGGCGGCAGCCAACTACAACCCTCCTACGCACTCTGACAGCCATCATTGAAGATTCCCTTCTGTAACCAGCCAGGAGGCAGAGGCCAGCCCTGACCCCGGGTACACTCTGCCAGCCACTAGTGAGCCAAAGCAGGCTGGGAAAAGCAGGAGCCAGCCCTGCACCAACATAGCCAATGGCCACCAGCTACCTGTAGCCAGCACTGTCAGAAGAATCAAACAGTCTCGCGTCAGAGAAATTGTAGCCCATGCAGGAAGTACCTGGACCTCACTACCCACTTGTCCAGAAAAACCCAGGAATATGTCAAGACAAGGAAGCAAAAGATAGACTCTGGCCTTCAACCCAAGCAGAGCTGGTCCAGAAGATATAAACACAGAGTATGGGGAGTCACACACCTGAAGTTTCTGAATTGATCACAGCTGAAATAAAGAATCAACTTCATGAGGCTATAAAAGAAATTAGAACAGAAATACTATCTCAGGTAAAAGAAGAAATGAAAAACATAATAAAAGAATTGCTGAGCATCTCTAAAGAAGACATAAATAAAAAAAATAGAGCAGCATAGGAAAATGAGGGAAACCTTGAATGAACAATATAAGAAATATTTAGAATGCATGAAACAGATTCAAAGAGATATCCAGGAAATTAAAAACTCCATTGAAAGCTGGCAAAACCACTTGAAAGAAACTGAAAATAAATTTTCAGACCTTGAAGACAGGTTTGCAGCTAGTGATCGTGAAAGGAAAGATCTCTTAAAAATAACAAGGAACCAGGAAATAACAACTCAATGGCTGCAAGACAACCAAAAGAAACATAACTTAATAATAAATGAGTGAAAAAGCAGAGGTCAACACAAATGACAGCCCTGCCCCAGCACACCCAATGATCACCATCAGATACTTGTAGCCAGCCTTGGCTACAAGAACTAAACAGTCTTGCTTCACAAAAATTGTAGCCAAAACAAGAAGTGTCTGGGACACCACTATCCACTTGTCTGAAAGAACCTAGGAACACGTCAAGACAAAGAAGCAAAAGATAGACTCTGGCCTTCAACCCAAGCAGAGCTGGTCCAGATGACATAAACACGGAAGAGATTGGGAGCGGCACAACTGATGTTTCTGAAGTGAGGGCAACTGAATTAAAGAAACGACTTCATGAGGCTATAAAAGAAATTAGAACACAAATACTATCTCTGGTAAAAAAAGAACATCATAAAAGAATTGCTAAGCACCTCTGCTTTAGACATAGATGGGAAAACAGATGAGCATAGGAAAATGCGGGAAACCTTGAATGAACAATATAAGAAATATTTAGAATGCATGAAACAGATTCAAAGAGATATCCAGGAAATTAAAAACTCCTTTGAAAGCTGACAAAACTGCTTGAAATAAACTAAAGATAGACTTTCAAACCTTGAAGACAGGTATGCAGCTTGCAATTGCAAAAGCAAAGATCTCTTAAAAATAACAAGGAACCAGGAATTAACAATTCAATGGCTGCAAGACAACCAAAAGAAACATAAGAATAATAAATGTGAGTGAAAAAGCAGGGGCCAACACAAATAACATAAAAAGTCTATTCACAGAAATAATATCAGAAAACTTCCCAAGTATAGGAAAAGAAAATGACATTCAGATAACCGAGGCATAGAGAACTCCAGCTAGCCATAACCAAAATAAATCTACACACAGACATGTAATAATCAAGATCCCAGAAATTCAGCACAAGAACAGAATATTAAAAGCTGTTAGAGAAAAGAAATAGATCACCTAAAAAGGAAAACCCATCAGAATCACAACAGACTTCTCAGCACAAACCATCAAATCAAGAAGAGCTTGAAGTATTTCAAGTTCTGAAAGAAAACAATTTCCAGCCCAGATTGATGTACCCTGCAAAACTATCTTTCAAAATTAATGGAGAAACAAGATACTTCCATGACAAAGAACAACTGAAGAAATTCAACCAACACTATAAAAATACTGAAGGACATTCTAGAGAGAGCTCAAAAACACCATGGTTCCAGTGGCAGAAGTGGCTCACTGAGTGGGGCATACAATGGAATGGATGGGAAAACAGGCAACCAACAGCAGGAAAATAACATGGCAGAGATGAGGCAGAGTGTATTGGCCATAATCACTAATACAGATGGCCTCAATTCACCAATAAAAAGAAACAGGCAGAGTAGATTAGGAGACAGGGTCCATCCATATACCTTATACAAGAAACACATTTAACCCAAAAGGGGGTTCATAGACTGAAAATCAAAGGAGAATGTCTTAGTTACTTTTTACTCGTTGTTTAGACAAAATACTTGAGGCCAAAGTTAGGAAGGAAAGGTTTATTTCCTACTGTTTTTGGAGGTTTCAGTCCATAGTCAGTTGGCCCCGAGGCAGCGTGGTATGGCAGGGCAGCCATTCATGGCCACTGCAAATAGCAAAAGAGAAAGCAAAAGAGCGAGACACACTTTCTTCCCCCCATTACATTATATTCGGGCTCCACCTCTGGGTGAGTGAAACATGCACAGCACCAATCCATGCACTGGACAACGAACCAATCACAAATGCTAGATTGGGCCCATCTATGATTGCAGGAGGCTTGGGGTGGGGCCACAGGAACACAAACCACAATATTCCACTCTTGGCCCCCCAAAGACGCATACACATCCTTTATACAAAGGACATTTAGTCCACCTCCAAGAGTTGCCAAAGTCTTAACAGTTTCAAGCATCACTGAAAAGTCCAAGTCTTTTCCAAGATCTATGACAAACTCCTAACTGTAACCCCCGGTATAAATGAAACAAGGTTAAACATTTTCAAAATGCAAAAGCACAAGATACACATTACCATTCCAAAAGTTACAAACAGGAACACTAAAGATTGGAAGCAAAACAAGTCCAAAATGCAGCAGGGCAAACACTTTGTCCTGGAGTTCCACGCTTAGCATCTGAAGCAATCTGGTTGCAAGCTCCAAAAGGCTTGGGTGATTCCACCCCCACAGCACCTCCAGAGATTTTAACTCCTGCAGCTTCTCTCTTAAGTCCCCTCTGCTTGGTTTTTGCAGCTTTCCTTGGATGATCCACATTTCTGGCCTTTTCAAACTTCTGGAGTCTCCACTGCACCTCTGGCTTCACCCTTACATCTTTACATGCAGCCCTCTCAGGGGCACACTGCTTGGCCTGCCAGGCCTTTTGCAGTCGGGGTGAAAGCTGTCTTGCCCTCAGAACTTGAGCATTTTCCTTATGCCTAAAAGCAGCGTCACGTGGATGTCACCAAGGTTTGCAGCCAGGTGGAGCAGCAGCCAGGCCTTTCTCTCTCTTGGGTGTAGGAGTCGAGTGCCTGGATCGCTGGGCTCTCTGAACCTGATTGTGAGAAAAAGCTTCTCTATGCCACTGCCATTCTGGGATCTGGTGTTGTTGCCACCATTTTAGAACCTCCTATGGCTCTGTCTCCACTCTGGAATGTGGTGCTCTGCAGCTTTCTTCTCTGAGCAACATCTTTCACTTTTGGTAGTTTGAGGCCACAAAAGGTGAAGACCCACTGCTTTCCAGGATGGTCGCAGGCCATCTTTTTCATTTTTCTGTTCTTTCTCAGCAATCAAGACTATCTTTATAGTCCACAGCTTTATAGTCCACAGCTTTCCTGGAGTTTTCCTTCTGGCCAAACTCACAATGTTTTAAATTATTCTTCTGGGCTCCTTGCTCTTGATTCACAACGTAAATTTGGCTGAAGGCCTCCAACAACAGCCATGCTACAAACTTGATATTCGACTGCCTTGAAATTTCCTTTGCCAGATTAATCAGTCCATCATCCTTAATCTCAGTCTCAGGCAAAGTCTCTGGACACAAGCAAAATGCACACAAACTTTCTGCCAAGCCATAACACACATCATGTGGGGTCTAACAACCAATATGACCCTTCTTCCCAGCAGAAACCACCCAAG
>PVJX010043901.1:0-13411 GCA_004027295.1 Dolichotis patagonum
CGCATCAACTGCTATCCTGTGTCGGGCAAATCTGTCAGCCTTGTAACACAGGAGCAAACAATACAACGTCCACAGAGTTTCAGGCCTTAACTATGTTAAAGAAATAAATACACAGGATAATTTGAGTACTTTACATGTCACATGAAAGTGTAACAGGATGATGTGGTGGGGAGGGACCATAAAATAACTTCAAGGGGGATTTTAAAACTGAGCAGAGCAGCTCAGTGAGGGACAGCTTGAGAGCAAGCTCCAGCCGCCTCATCCCAAAGAGGACTTCGTCTCGATGAGTGATCGCTAGTACGGTACATAGTAATCCCTAGCTACCATGTTTAAGTGCTTACTGTGTGCCAGGTGCTATACTAAGCCCTGCTCATTTAATTCCTCAGTTAGTAAAGCACAGAGGCAGTACTAGAACCAAGCCTGTTTCTAAAGTCCAATACTGAGAGCAAGTTCATTCATTTTTCCAAAGACAGAAAATGGTACATTGCTGTTTCTCTAGCAACACAACACTAAGAGTTAAGTGGTTCATAATGTTAACAGTCTTCCCCCCAACAACTTTGGTCTAAGCTCTACTTTTCATTTCATTCCATTCATCTATACCCTTTAGAGACCTTTCTTCCCTCATGAACACACGCAGAATGAATTACATCATTTTATCTGATGCCAGTTGTGTTTATACGATAGAAGGGGGAAAAATTATGTTTTTAGGATTCTTGACTTAGGAGTCAAGAATTTGTTTTTCCATTCTGTTCTCTCCCCTGGGGGTGAATTCAAATACTTTTTCTGAGGTTATACAGCGTGTGTGGTTTTGGAGCCGAATTGCAAGAGGATGCATACACACCACACCTTATTTATTTTCTCTTCCACAGAAGGATCTCAGCTGTTTTCTTCTTTCAAATTGAATTTTCTTACACTTCAAGAATGACCCAAACCAAGAAACTTCCCAAACATTTGAAATCCGAGAATCTGTGCCTGGAATTCATGAGGCTCATGGTTTCCAGATGGGGAAACCGGAAGAAGAGGAGGCAGAGGAGTGGAGGAGGCTAAGGCAGGGGGAACCTGAACTCTGGATCACTTCTGCCTTCCTTGTGAACTAAGCCAGGGCTCCATTCGCTCTGCAAGTCTGCCCTCTGACAATGTGCCAGGCCTGAGGATAGACAGCAGTTGTGCACGTCCTCATGAGACTGCTTCAGTGATTATTAGAAAGTAAGTCATGGTGAAATTGTCTTTGCTGAGAGCAGTGACAGGCCTCGGTAGCACAATATAAAACAAAGCCTACGGCTTGGGTATCAAGAGGAGCATAAACACTACAGATGGATTTTCTTACCATCCCGGAAAGGGTAAAAGACAATTACTTTTAGAAACCTTGGCTTCTGTCTACCATTTAACTGTCCACAATGGTAGACCCCCCAGGGGACGACCAGAACGCATGCAGAGGTGAAGGAGAAGGCTAAATAGACAACCTGCATTGAACATGTGACCTTGTTTTGAGTATAGTTTGGCTACACGTGGGTCAGGCATGATCTCAAAAGGGATGCCTTCATTTCATTACATAAGACAGTCTCTTCTAGAGGAAGTATGAGTTTGGGGGAAACTGGTCAGAATCCACGTATTAGCAAATGGAAATCTGACTTACGTGTTGGAGAAATTCACATTTGAAAATTTTAGTTGATTCCTAATGTATACATCTATAAGTTTTAGGATCATAATTGGATATTTGTGTGCCTCAGCCATTATAAGAATAAAATTCTGTCATCTGTACAACATGGTTGGAACTGGAGGACACGGAAATGTCAGGCATAGAAACACAAATCTGCTTGGCCTCACTCATAAGTAGGAACTGAGAAAGTCGATCTCATTACAAGTAGAGCGTACAAGAGTGATTACTAGAAGCTAGGAAAGGTAAGGCGTGAAGGAAGCTTAGATAATGGATATCATCATACAGTTATATAGGAGGAGTAAGTTCTAATGATCTATAGCACAATAGGGTGATGGTTTACAACAATTTATTAGTTATTATATCTTTTTAAAAGATGAAATACCCATTACTATTGTTGTCAGTGTTTTATCATTATCCCTCAAAAACTTTTTAAAAAATTTTATTTAAAGAGAAAGAAAAGCAAAACAGAAAAAAGGGTAGAAATCATACAGAATTTCAAAAAAAATAAACAGTAAGAAATCACTAGTCGACAAATTACATATTGTCATCTTAGAAATAGTTGTTCAAGCTACAAAATTAAAGCATACAAAGTAGACATTCAAACAGTGAGACTGCAAACAGTTCCGTTCAATGATCCAACAAAAACTTAGTAATATGGTTATCTATCTTACACACTTAAAACATACATGCAGTTATATCCTTTAGAACACTTTCTTTTCCTCTCTTTTTTACAATAGCAATTACACATTTTGGGTTTTGTTACTCTTACAATTATTACTTTTTACACTAAAGACACAAATGTGATATTTATAAATATGATTATTATTTATTTCACTAATGAGGATAGTCTCAAGTTGCCTCCATTTACCTATGAAGGCCTCAAAATCATCCTTTTTTATAGCTGAGTAATATTCCATTGTATAAAAATACCACCTTTTTTATCCACTCTGCGGTCAATGGGCATATTGGTTGTTTTCCAAATTTAGCTATTACAAATTGTGCTGCTATGAACATGGGTGCACATATATCACTGTGACATGACCTTTTCAGTTTTTCTGGGAAAATACCCAGGAGGGGAATAGCTGGATTGAATGAAACTTCCAGTCCTAGTCTTCTGAGAAATCTCCATACTGATTTCTGTAGTGGCTGCACCAGTCTACATTCCCACCAACAGTGGAGCAGTGTTCCTTTTTCCCTGCAGCCTCGCCAACATTTGTTATCAGTTGATTTCTTTATGGTAGCTATTCTTTCCAGAGTGCGATGAAATCTCAATGTTGTTTTCCTTTGCATTTCTCAAATGACCAGTTATGGTGAACATTTCTTCATGTATTTATTTGCCATTTGTATATCTTCATCTGAGAAATGTGTGTTCATCTCAGCTGCCCATTTTTGGAGAGGGTCTTTGAATTTGGGGGGGCTTGATGTTTTTCAGTTCTTTATATGTTCTGGATGTGAGTCCTTTGTCTCAGGGGTTGCTGGCTAACACTCTTTCTCATTCTGTGTATCCCTCCAAAACTAACTCTAATGCTGCCACCATTACTACTACCAAGTCTGAGGATGATCTTTTCCTCTATTTGGAATAGGTTGAATTTGATACTAGGATATGGCCATTCAATGGGTCCAAAAGCTCTCATAATGTGTGAGGAGAAATCAAACACAGAATAGCTGGCTCCAATTAACACCTCTAATCTCCAGATGTCCTAATAAAAAACTGCATAGCATATGGCCACCCTCAAACTGGATACTTGGACTCAATGTTTTCAAGAGCCAAGCAAAGCAATCACTTCTTAACCTGATCTCCTGGCCTGGGAGGTGTGTGGTTAATGCTGCTCTGGCTTAGGGAAACAAGCAAGCAGAGGTGAACAAATCCATGCCTTCAAGAGATCACTCATCTCATCCCAAGATAGGAGGAGATACTGCCTGCCTCCTCAAGTTGAGCAGAATTTAGGAACTTCCCTGGAGTCTAATGTGAATCTGGGACCCAAGTCAGGCATGATCACTGGGAAAATGTAGATAATTTCCCTCTCCTCTCCCCTTCTTTTCCTATTGCTGATTATACTCTTATGAAGTGAATTATGATTTAATTCCTTGTTCTGGTAAGGGTGTTACAAACCATTGGTTGCAGTGAAGTCATAAAAAATAAGTTAAAGAAAGAAAAGATGACTAGTTAGATAATACTACAGTCGATGACAAAACTGTCTAGCAAAGGGACAGGCATGGACAAAGCATTGCCTATATATCAAACAGAATGTGATTAACTTGGACTATTTCTATTTCTATATATAAGTGACATAGGACGTGCCTTTACAGTCATGCATGTAGAAAGAAGTGCATTAAGGAAGAAAAGACAGTTCCAGTCACACACTTCCATATTATTATTTTTTTCCCTAAATCTTAAAGTGTCATCAGATCAGGGCCAGGTTACCACAAAGTGCTCAATGACTCATGAGAAATGAATCATGTCTTCATTCCAGGGCTTAATGTACACATTACATCATTGTTAGATGCAAGCAACTCTTTGGTTGAGGGCTCCAAATAGATTAAGGTCAAAAGTTGCCCTGGAGGCCAAATTCCCTAGTGAGTGATTGCCACACCACTCCATGTTCTCTTTGCTTCTGAATGCCTTCTCCTAGCAACAACTAGCCAGGCTTTCCAGCTGGTATTGTGTCTACACAGGCTTATTCTTTTTAAAGCAGAGCTGGAAAAATATTAAGTTGAGAATCTGTTATTACAGGTTAAATGGTGCTACACTCAACTTGTGGTGAGGGTCTAGTTTCTTTTCATTATATTCCAATTTGGTTGTAATGACTATTCCCTAAAATAAATGTGCAATCAACAGGGGCTTAGAGATAACAGGGATGCTTAAGTGATTTTTATAGTAGCAGTATTTGTTGTAACAGAATTTGACCTGTATTCTGGTTATTAGTTTTATTCATCACACTGAAAACTTGGCACTTCTATTGTTCATGTCATTATATGCAAAGCAGCGTAGCATGAAAGGCGCTTATAAAGGTGGTAGTGGTGGTGGGGACTTAAACACAAGAGGCTCTCAGAATAAAACCTCCACTAGAGAGATGCATATTTTGTTCAGCAAAATGTAGTAGATTGTCAAGTTTTATTCCTTTTAACTCTTGGGGTTTTTCCCAACCATTTGTGATACAAGTATTTCTTAAAAGTTCTTTTATACCATTTGCAATATAAACTTTCCTAAAATGTTTGCTATAGAAATCACTGTCTTCTCTGAGCATAATTTGGGTTTTTATGTGTGATGTGCTGGGTCATTATTTAAACATAAGGGTATTGTCCTAATATAGGAGGCTATTTTGGCAGTAGCACATACCCCAACAGAACTCTTGGAGCTGTTTACTGTGTTCGGTCTTGTCACTTTTTTTCTTCTTGAGCTAAATTTCTCTGAAAGTCTATTTCCTTTGCTTTAGTGTAGGTTTGGAAACTAGGTAACAATTTAGAACTGTAAGAATAAGTAAGTTTTGAGTAGGCGCATCATGGCCAGATATATGGCTTTTCTCTTACGTGTTTGCTTTAACTGGTTACAAGGCTTGGTGCTTGGTTTAGTTTCCAGTCATTTTTTAATGGGTTGAACTTTTACTCAAATCTCCAGTTAATTCTCAGATACTCACTTCAAACCACTTGGTTGCGTTTTAGGTTCAGGAAATACAGATGGGGAAGCTGATGGCTGAGCTCTAGGTATGAACTGTTTCTGAATCCTAAGGAATGCTGTGGCCATGATGGCTAAACTCACTAAATGAACTTTTTGTCTTCTCTTGCCAAGAATATGAAACCGGCCTAATGAAAAGTTGTTGGAGATACCTTCAAGATGTTTAACTTACATAAAGTCATGTGGCAGAGTTGGCTTTTTGAGAGTCTAGACCATAGCAAAAGAAGCTATAGTGATTTGGTGACTTCATTATTTACGGCCTTAGAATGAAGAAGATAAAGCAAGCCTATTATTTCATCCCTTCTGAAAGAGCAGTTTCAGACTGTAAGACTGCTATCCTCAGTCTCCTTCTCAGTGTATAACGTACTTTCCAGGTTGTACAAAGCAGAGTTACCAAAGGACCAGTTCGTTTTCCCCACATGCAGTGGGGGACGGAAAATATTATCAATACATGGTAGAATCAGTGTAGCCAGTGGAGGAAAGATTAGGAGCAGGGATTATAAATTCTACTAAACCCGGGTTTAAATCCTTGCTTTCCACTTGCTAAGGTATAACCTTGGTCATAGCAGTTAATTCTCTAAATATTCCTGAATAATGAAGTGAAGGATGCTAATATTAGTGATGTGAGATTAAGTAAGACAACGTCAAAAGCAACTAAGACGGCATCTGGCCTAGGCTAAGAGCTCACTAAATGGTAGCTATCAACAATGATTGTTTGAAAGCTGGAAACTGCAATATTTAATGAGTACAGACACTCAGTGTGGCTAATGACTTTCAACAGTGTTTCTGTTTTCCTTGCTGTGACATCTTCTTTTAGCGAGACGGGCAGCCTGACTTTCTGTTGGGTGTATCTCACTCTGGTGTCTCGGTAGGGCTAGGAGATATTCCAGACAAAGAGCAATTTCGCCCTTCTATGAGTGGAAAGGAAATGAGGTCAAGTTTAAGTTGTGCTAAGAAAAGATCAATAAAAAAAAAAAAGGTTAATTTTCTAAGGAAAATTCAGTGAAACAAGGGTGGGGGCAGTAGGATGTGGCACTGAGGACTGGCACCAGGAAGTAGGGAAGAAAACCTCTAAATACATTGTGGTTTGTTAAAACTCTGGTCTCCCAAATGCTACTATTGGCAGTGCCATCCCCCTGGGCAGTGTCCTCAGCACCTAGGGAGGAAGTAGGACCTAATGACTGCTGCAGGCGACAGTCAGTCTGCTGTCTGAGCTTTACCAGCATGATTTATCGGGTGACCTTTGAGTCACTAATCTCCCTATCTTAGGGACAGTGAGGACCTGGGAGAATTTCCCCACCTCAACGGGTCTGATGAAAATAAATTTGATAAAAGGGAATTGACACTAGGGCTTACTAACTGCATCCCTTCCACACAAAGTGGCTGGTGGCTTTTAAATACTGAATTTTCATGTGCTTGGGTAGGGCTTGCATTTTCTAATTTATCCAGTCTTATTATGACCAGCTTTTATAGTTTATAGTTGGCTCCTGCAATACCTCTGTCTCCTAGTTTCAGTGCAACCTCTGGTCTCAATATTGCAAAGATTGAAATTACTTCTTTCATAATTAAATTCTATCTTTCCCAATTATATGGAAATACAACTTTTATCCAGAAAGATGATTTTGCTGGTCTAACTTTTGTTTTGACAGAAAACTTGGTAAAATTTAAAGTTGACTGACTTCATCCTAGTTACTCTTGTAAAGCTTTAAATATTATTTTAAAATGTCGCTCAAGACCAAGTATCCCTTAGGTTATAATCTACTTTGCTCATAAAACTTTACCTAGGTATGGGTCATTTTCCTTGGAGGAGAAAACCTGTCTGTAAATAATAATGATCTTAATCTGTCCTTCTGCCATTTCCCACAGGGGTCCTACAGCACTCTCAAGAAGTCAGGAGCAAATTAGGCTCCCAAATCTAATAACCCAAATACCACACCACCACAGTAAGTATGCAGATCACCACAAATATTTACATCTAGCAGGGTCCTTTGTGCACAACTCCGACAAATTGTATTTCCAGTAATGGTTTATTGATTTCCAAATGCACAGGGGTGCCAAATCCAAACATCCTGGGATAGCAGTAAATCTCTCTTACAAAATAATTTACAGTATGAAAATGATATGCTGAAACGTTAACTCAAAGTGTAATTCCCTTGATAGAGTGAGTGTTCCCTTATTTAAAGGGTAAAGATGACCAGGGGACTGGGACTATGCACAGGCAAACATAGAGGACAATGGGTTCATGGGTTCTACCTGCTAGTGCAGCGTGGCCTGTCGCTGTAAAAAGGCTGGTCATGATAAAGCTGCTGTGCCCTGGTGGCCCTCTGAAGCCCAACACGGGCTTTGTGGCATTGCCCACGTCCTCATGTGTGTTCCTTCACTTTCATTTTCCTGCTCTTCCTGTTCTGCTGTTTCTGGTTTGTTCTCCATTCCGGATGATACTGTCTTACCAGGCAGGTACAGTGTCCCAGGAAAGGATGGGTCTTATGGTTCTTGGAAAAAACTGGGGATGGGGGCTTCAGAAACATTGCTGGGTAAAAGCCATGTTGTGAGATCTGGAGTCTCCCCTAAAGGTTTCTTTTTCTCTTAGGGCTGAGCTGGATTTGATCCATAATGAATTTTTTAACCAGAAATATCTGGATGTGTTCACACAGTAAACACGCAACCGACTTTCTTGTTGAGAAACATATAGACAAGCCATTATGTGAAGGCAGAATTTTAAGAATCAGGAGGAGGGTATTTTCTAGGTGAGGGGTGAAGAATTCCTAAGCTCTGCCACTACAAGGTCACGAATTATATAGTTGTGCCCTCAGGGCCAACCAAAGTGACCAAAATGACCTAGGTCACTAAAATGGCTGGGTATGTAAATTTCTCATGTCATTAGCCGTCTTGGAGGAGGACTGGAGTGCAGTTTCCTTCAAGGCTGTTACCTTGGTTCAGTGCTTTAGGAGCTGACAAGCTCTGCCAGGGAGTAACTCTTCAAGCACGTAGGGTCCAATTATCTGGTGGCACTTGTAATCAGGCTGGAAGAATTCTTTGCAGTGATATGCAAGATAATGAGGGGTTGCTCGGAGCTTCTCTTAGTTCTTAAACTGTGTGTGTGTGTGTGTGTGTGTGTGTGTGTGTACAGAAAAATACATCACATTTATCATTTACATCTAGGTACAAAGACACATCCCAGGTGTCAACAGGAGAGAAACACATTTACTGGACTTTGAGTTGGCACATCCCTCAGAATCCAGAACTGGTAGCTGTGTTTACTAACATTTGAAAATTTCCTTTCTGTAGCAATGAAGCAGCAGGTATTCAAAAATAAAGTTAGAGAGCTGAACGCCACTCACTTTTACTATTTTTGAAGTTCTACACTTTTGAAGGCCAAGAAACACCATATATATATATATAAAATTTTTTTTTTTTTTTTGTAATGGGGATTGAACTTATGACCCCATGCTTGCCAGCCAGGTGCTTATGCCACTCAGCTAAATCCCCGGCCCAAGAAACACCTTATTTATGGGAGACAGCACCAAGAAAGAAAGGCTCCTCCAACTCTTGGGGAAGACTGATGTTTAAAAAATGGATGGTCTGACCGCAGTGGGGGAAACTGGAGACTTTTTCTGTGTTTCTGGTATACCATCATCTGAGCAGAGAGTTTTCCACAAAGAAGGGAGAGCTGAGTTCAAACTGCCTCCAATATTTTCTCATATTCAACTCTAGACAAGTGACTCTTTCTCTCTGCATCTGTTTTTATCACTTAACAAATGGAGGCATAAGGTGTGGCCTACAGTTGATCCTCAATACAGGTTATTTCTCTTTCTGGACTATCAGAGCTATGACTCCAAGTACTTCTTGGGACTGTCCTGGACTTCATATTATCGAATCAAAGGACACATCCCTTTCACCATATAAAAGTCTAACACTTGGAAGGCAGCCAGGAATCTGCTGAGTACCAGGTTCATTCTGGATACATCCATTATCTGCATCCCTTGATGACGTCCCCCAGGGTGTGATGGTGAACCTTTTAGAGCTTTCAATGATAAGAAACAGCTGGCTGTGGCATACTTGCCATAGGTTCACCACCACTGCCCTACGGATTTCTACAAACCCTGCTGCCTATGGTCAGTCAGAACACAATTCTGAGCATTCTAGTTTTACTGACCTAGCAGGAGGAATGCTTCATCACACTGGGGCTTAAGGGCAAGCAGTGAACTTCAGCTTTGGGGGGAAACTGGTGCCACTGGAGGAAGCGTCTTGGTTCTTATACTGATAAATAAATGCTGTCGGCAAGAGCCGAGGAGCCTTGGCAGAAGCTGCTGTGCTGTGCTTAATGCTTCCCTGGTTAAAGTTTTATCAGGTGCTCAAGACAGCAGGAGCCCATAAAAGCAAACCCAGGTAGAAGTAAAAGTGCCTTCTTTGAGGATTACAATCATGATAGTTATTAAGACAGGATGCACATATTTTTGTATCTCCATCTATATCTGCTGCATAAATACTTAGATCTTCCAAATACTGATTTAAAGTAAAAACATGTGATCAGGTATGGAAAGCCAATGATCTGTCCACTGCTAATACAAAGTTACCATTTGAAGATCAAACGGTGATTACTGGGCAAAGAAAATACAAGCTTCCAAATACAGAAGTCATTGTAGCCTTCTGATATTTTAAATTCTTTGATGTGTAGCTGTTGGTCCTTCGTTTATAGTATTTCTGTTGAGTATAGTTAAAGGTTTTAACCTGTGGTATACTAAATTCTCCAGTTTTGCAGATAGGTAGGTAAAGCACCAAAAGTGTCTTAGCCACTTGTTGGACATCAGTTTGAGAAAGAAACATTTCTTCAACAGCTCAAATTCTTCTCAATCCCAGTATTCCTGTACTTGCAGTGAACAAGGGTAATCCTAACCCAGAAGCATATATGCTTGATAGCTTCCTGGTCTCAAAGGAGTAAGTCATTTCATAGCATGCACAGAGTTGAACAATGATATAATAAATAGGATTTCTACAGTAAGCAAGTGTGGATTTTGCCTCAAAACTATACTGTATACACATATTAACAGCTGGCCCTGAAATTTTGTGGTAAGTACACAGATATGGGCAGGTGAGCAGGGGGCCAGGAAAAGAGGGATTTCCTCCAAAACAGGCTCCTTGGTTCTGCCTCAGCAGAGTTGGAAGTCTAGGCCCTGGTTAGCAGTAGCCACAAGCCTTCTTGGATATGGTTGATTATACTCCTCAGAAACACAACTGAACAGGAGAGAGGAAATGTATAGCTTATCTTCAAATAAATATCTTACAAGACTTCCATTTTAGTTCAATAGCTGATGTGTATGAATAGGGTATTCTGTAACATAATTTGTTTTGCTTTACATAAAAAGGTTGGACCCTAATTTCAAACAATTTGTTAAGAAAACTGATTTTTAGCAAATTGCATGCTTTTGAAATTGCAATTTTGTATACCCCTAGTACATCGATGCTTCCTTAGGGGTAAAAACTTGGTTGTAAGGAACTGTGGTTTGAGAGTAAAGAAAGGCCTGGAAACCAAGCTCCAGGGATGTGTCTGCTCATGCTACTTAAGAGGAAAGAGCTACAGTGTGGGAGATGATTTGAAGGCCTATGAGTGAGGAATGCCAAGGGAAGGAGGATTTGAGCTGGAGTGAAAGGAGGGGCTATCTGCTGGGAAAGGAAGCTGAATTCATCAAGCCATAGAGTGGCAAGAATTCTCCCACACTGAATATAACCTGTATCAGGCTAACCAGGGAGTGAGACTGGCAAAATTTATAGTAAAAATTTTCATTTGGCAATGTACATTCCAGTATTTCATGTTATAACAAGCCCATAAAACCTGAACATTTCCTCCAAATAATTAAAGTTTTGTCAGATCCTTTCGTAACTATTTGGAAGCTCGGGTAATTTGAATTCAGAAATACTGATTTCAACTTTTAATCAGATTCTTTGGTCCACTTTTTTCTTCTTTCCCTAAGGTCATTTCCTTTCCACCTCGTCAATCATCTTTTTCATTTCCACAGCACTGAATTATGAATCTGAAATCCTGGATAACTTCAAATACTAAAAATATCTATATTCTAGCTTTTAACTCTTTCTCCAACCTCCTATTCAGGTCACAAATCCTGCTTCATGGCATCCATTTTCACCAAGGTAGAAATGAACTATGAGAGACTGTCTATATGAGCCAGTTCAGCCCTAACTTTGTCCTCATTTGTTTCATGCTTCAGTATGAACAAGGTAGAATTTTTGTTTGTATGCAGGCAAAAACTTTGATTTCCGTTCCAAATATTTAGATTCTTCCTGATGAAGTGATACTGTTGACTTCTGTAATATTACCGGGACTGACTTTCCTGAGTAAGTTCAAAGCAGCCATGGAGGGGTACCTGACGGACCCTTCTTAATTGCTCCCAGTTGATCAAAGATGCTCTTTCCTTGATCTACCACAAGAAAATGAGACGCACACACTCAGTAAGCGTATGACTGGCTGTCTCTTGGAGAGCTATATCCCTGCTGTGGATCTGGGGACATATCTGAGGAAGGACACTGGTTGCCGGGCAGCTTTCACAAGTATCAGAAGCCGTTACACACACGTTATTATGGACACACAGGGGCGGGGTGGTTTTCCTCTGGGGACGCTCAGCCTTCATGTGTCCTCTTCTTCACTGGCACCACTACAAAGGAAAAGGAGAAGCAGGTGAGTTCAGACATCATGGGAAGGGAGGCAGTGTAGTCTAGGGGTTGACGGCACAGGCTTTGACAGACATACGCAGATTCAAGTCCTAATTACTGCAGCTGAGCAGTGTGGGCAAGTGAGCTATCTCACTATAGAGAAAATGGTAACAGAGCTTTCTTGGGTTACCGGAGAATTAATCAAGAGGATATATGTAAAATGCACAGTGCTATACAGGAAATGAGTAACCATTTAGAGGAACAGGTGACAAGCATAAATTCTTTACTTAATTAACAAATTACTGGTGAAAATCATGAGTTCGGTTTTCTCTAAGCCATATTGCTAGGAGAGAAACAACGAGAAGCCATCAATGGCATTTCATATTGGAATGCAAGCCAGGATTCCAAATCGTGCTACAGGGTCAGTTCCTGTGTTTAAATGTCATCTCTTCAGTGAAGGTACTCTGCCTAAACAGGACTGCCTGGTTGTGCTGTCTTCTTTCATGGCCCTTATCACATTCTATACTTGTTTACCCTCCCTCTAGCCAAACTAGAGACGATAAGGACAATATTATTACCATCTACTGTATTATTATTAACAACTACTATATATCTAGCAGTAGTACTATGCAGGGCATACAGAATTACTCAGCAAATGGTTGTCTTTAAAAGGGATGTGAAATAACATCAGAAAGCAGGGAGGGAGGAACAGACAGAGTTGACAAGCACGGCCAGTCATTACTGCACTAACCAGAGTATTCCAGATGTCAGTGATGTTTTGGTGGACAAAAAATGAATTGCAGAATCCCAGAAGCAAGGCTAGGACCTCAGCTGCTCAGAATTAGTGTCTGGTCTAGGCACTGGGAGAGGACACTTTCCATACAACGATAGGGGCGAACAGAAGGCAAGGCCAGAGAAGAAAGGCAGCAGTGATGAACACACTTAGAAGGGCAAATGTAGCAAATCTGCCTAGACTGGCTTCATCTACTTTGATAGAGGGCACTGTCTAAAATAGTAACAACAGACAACTTGATCTAGTGTATACTGTGAGCTAGGAGCTCACAGTTTTTCACCCATTCTTCCCATTACTTTTCAATATCAATCCTAGAATGTTGGAACTACTATCCCCATGTCCCAAGTGAAGAAAGAGAAGTTCGGAGACATGAAAAATCCTAGGGTAGGGCCGGGGATTTAGCTCAGTGGCTTAAGCGCCTGCCTGGCAAGAGCGAGGTCGTGAGTTCGATCCCTGGTACGAAAAAAAAGAAAAATCCTAGGGTCACACAGTGAAGGTCTGTGTCCTTAAAACTCAAGGTTTAGTACTGGCTGGATAAAGTCTAAAGAAGTCAAGTTGGTGCAGAAAGAAAAGGCTGGTGGTGCATCAGCTCCCAGCTATGACCTAGAAACTTCTA
>PVJX010043902.1:0-13440 GCA_004027295.1 Dolichotis patagonum
CGTTGCAAAATATCTTTCTCAAATGCAGGAGAAATAACTATTCTCCATGACAAAAAGAACTTTAAGAAATGACAGCAAACCAGCACTAAAAGCATTTCATGGATATCGCAGAAAGAGATGTTGAAACCAATATTTACAAAAAGCCTAATAGAATGAGTCCACCAAAACAGGTTGAGCAGTTAAGTAAAAGGGAAAAAATGAACTTAGCAGCAGGAAAATAAAGCAATGGTAGAAATAAGTCAATAATTTTAAATAATAATTTTCAATATGAGTAATCTCAATTCCTTGATCAAAAGACATAACGTGAAAGAATGGAAAAAAAAAACTAAACACAAGAGTATGCTATATATAAGAAATCAATTTAAATCTAAAAAGAAAATCACAGTCTAAAATAAAATTGAAGGATGGAAAACAGTATTCAATGCAACAGGAACTCAGAAAAAGCAGGAGTAGCTACCCTAATTTCACATAAATGCAGTTCAGGCTGAAACTGATCAGAAGAGGAAAAATGCTCACTACATATTTGTTAAGGAAATAACATCAGGAAGAGACAACAAATAAAAACCTATATGCACCAGATAACTTTGTACCCAATTTTATAAAATAAACAGTAAATATACAGAAGACATCAGACAAACACCAACACAGCTGTGGGAGAATTTGATACCTCACTATCAAAAACAGGTCAATCAGCCAAAAAATCAATAAAGATATCTCAGTGTGGAACTAACTCTTCAAACAAATGAAATAGATATTTTCAGAATGTTCCACCCGACAACAAAATAATTCTTGCTCTTGTAAACAGTGCATGAAACATTTTACAAAATATACTACATATACTACATATACTACATATACTACATGCTGGACAGTACATAATTCTTACATGAACACAAAAGAATCAAAATTAGATATTATCTTATTCATATTATTGGATTATAGTACAATAAAATTAGAAATCAAAAGAAACCAAAGAAGTTATGCAAACAGATGAAAATTATTCAATATCCTATTCAATAATCAGTGGTTCGCATAACAAATCAAGGAATAAAATTGGTATTTCTGAGGAGTTTCCAAAGATGGTAGACCAGTAGCTACCAGGACACAGATCCTCTCTGAAAGAGACAGCTCAAATGCCAGAATAGAACACCCTAGAGAGAGGTAAACAGAGGGATATGGAGTCTCTCAACCCAGAAAGAAACTAAAGTGAAAAAACTGCTTGAATATGAGGTCCTGGGACTACCATTAGAGAAGCTAAGATCAGCAAGCAAGGCGCTCTTGCTGAGCCTCCTGTATTCCTGCCCGAGACCTACCTGACCAACTGAACTGCACTGATGCGACTGGCTTGAGTGGCTCCAAGCATGGAGCTGAAAAGCCCTGAGTGTGGCTCACTGAAAACTGGCCCTGCACATGACTCACACAGAGGCACCATGAATTCACCGCAGCCGTGATGAGGTCAGAGATTGGGGAGCCCAGCAATTCTCAGGGACCACCATTAACATGCGGAGAGTGATGAGAATAAGACCCTCCCATGGGAAAGGGGCAACCAACTGGATGACATGTTGGATTTGGGAAGGACAGCCCTATCTCCATAAGGAAGTGGCTTCAGTTGGTTGCTCTCCTCGCCAAGCGGATTGGTGGGATCTGCTTGACTGGGCCACACCCTGGCCAGGACCCAGTGGGTCACTACAAATTAATTCTGTGAGCATGGAGCACACAGACCCAGTGAAGGCCCGAAAAGGTTGACTGACCCGGAAGGGAAGATCCAGCGCACACTGCCCTTGCTTGAACTTTAATCTCTTATAGCAGACTGCAGTGGGCAGAAACCCCTAGCATGCATGCTCCAGAGGAAACTTAACCAACAAGAAAAGGGGCTGGGAATTGCACTATACACTTGTATGGAAGGAAACAAAATATATGATGAGAGAGAGAAATGAGAAATAAGAAAAAAAAAACAGCCCCCAACCCTGGGAGTATTGATCCAGGAGAGGTAAATACAAAAGAGATTGAGGGCAGCAAACATGCAACATCAAACACAGCCTCAGCGGAAATAAAGAGATATCCTTGGGACCTCGTAAACAAGATCAAAATTTACATATTAATTCAAGTTAAACAAGAGATAAGTAGATTAAAAAAGAAAGGCTAAGCACCTCGGAAGAAGACACAGACAGAAAAATGGAGGAACACAAAAGGAGAGAAATGTTCAATGAAGAATATAAAGCAAACCGAGAATTCATGAAGCAGATTCAAAGAGATTATCAGGAAACTAAAGACTCCATAGCAAGTTGTCAAAACTGCTTGAAAGAAACTAAAGATAGATTATCAAAAATTGAACATAGGTTTTCAATGTGTGATCATGAAAGGTAACAAGGAATCAGGCAGTAACCATACAAAGGCTAGAGGATGACAAGATGATCTATAACTTAAGAATAAAGGATGTGAATGAAGAAGCAGGAGTCAAAACAGAGGAACTGCAAAGGCTATTCACAGAAATTATTAAAGAAAACTTCACAAACATAGAAAAAGGAAATGATATGCAGAGGTATGGAGCATACAGAACTCCAGCCACCTACAACCAAAACAGAGCTACACCTAGACACATAATAATCAAGATCCCAGAAATTCAATATAAGAACAGAATATTAAAAGCCATCAGAGAAAAGAAACAGATCACCTATAAAGAAAAACCCATCAAAATCACCGCAGACTTCTCCACACAGACCATCAAGTCAAGAAGAGCTTGGAGTGAAGTAACTCAAGCCCTGAAGGAGACCAACCTCCAGCCCAGATTGATGTATCCTGCAAAAATCTCTAGAAATTAATGGAGAAGCAAGATGCTTCCATGACAAAGAAGAACTGGGAGAATTTGTGACCACCAATCCAACCCTACAAAAAATACTGAAGGACATTTTAGAGAGAAAGAGAAAGAATACGAGCATTTCAGAACAATGGCAGAGAGGCCTCAGTGAATGGGGCAGACAGTGGAACAGAACAGAGTGGAACAGAAAAATAACCAAAGGCAGAAAAACAGAATAGCAGAAATAAGGTAGAAAAGATTGGCTGTAATCTCTAGTATAGATGGCCTTGAAATATTAACAGAGAGAAACACAGGCTGAGTAGATCAGGAGATAGGGTCCATTGAGATGCTCTATATAGGGAGGCAGAGGGACCCAAAACAAGCAGTGCGCCCTATGTGAGTGAAAGGGGAGGAATTGTCTAAAAAGGAAGGCAGAGAATATTGTTAACTGGGTAACAAGATTTAAAATCTACATTATTCTCACCACTCTGCTTAGATAGATTATATGCTGCTTCCATTTGTCTACTTACACTAGATTTGAGGACACAGTCAGCTATCCCAAAAATAAGAGGACATATTATGGTAATCATCCTTAATTTCCTATCAACTTAACCTAAAGCCCTGTATAACTTATGCTGACCTATTGTGACTGATATTATTTGAATCTGGTTTGCTAGATTGCTGTTTTATATTGACTGATTTTATTTAAATCTGTAATGATTGAGAGCATCAAGTCTAAGAGTATAGGCAACTACACTGAAGATGACAAGATTCACTAAGATACCCACTCTGGTTTGATTATTACTTGCTTTTGAAGTCTTATAATGTCTCCAATGCTTTGTTTTTATTAATGTTGTTATACTCTGCTGAGACACCATGGTAACCATTGTAGATCACCTTGTATTGTGGTTTTATATGACTTTTTGCTTCATGCTTTTCTAGGAATTGTTTTGTTTCATCTTTCTTTGTTTTATTTTTCCCTCTAATACAGAAAGGATAGATATACATGTAGAGACTCATGCATGCATAGAGCTCATAAACAGTTTATGACAATCAACTATATAACACATGTTGAAATGAACAACTACTTTTAAGAAAAAGAGACACTACAGTACCCAGTGCTGATTCCATAATGTCATGATATGAAATCCAGCAAACCTATCATTCTTTGTTCAAAGTGCTTTTAGCTTGTTTTGTTTTGTTTAAGTTCAACACAAATGAAGGCATGGAGAGCTGTTTTGAAGAGAATGAGAGACACTATGACAGCCATTTTGGCTTCCCTACTGTCATTTCTTGAAGACCTGAAATGCCTTCCTCATCCTGCTCAGATCAACTCCATACTATGTTGTTTCATGTGAATCCCCTGTATGTGACAATATGGACAACTATTTGGAAGAAAACAAGAGCCAATATGATAGAGAGTGAATATCTTGATTGTCTAGCTTTGAAATTTATGTCTCTTACATTACTTTCTTGTGACCCACTTTGTTCTGTTTTGTTGTGTTTAATTTTACCCTTTTGATATGATTTTATTTGTACCTGAGTGGGTAAGATGGATGACCATATTGCTGTTTTTGTCATATCATGGAGCAGAACTGTTAACAGTCTCACTATTTGAGTGTCTACTTTACATGTTTTAACTTTGTAATTTGAAGAACTATTTCCAAGAAGTCAATATGTCATTTGTCAAGTAATAATTTCTTAATTTTTTTTGTTGTTATTCTTTTCCTTTTTTCCTTGGAATTCTATATTGTTGCTACAATTTATTCTGTTTTTTTCTCTTTAAATAAAATTAAAAAAATAAATTTGGTATTTCTTTGAATCGATTTGAAATGCCAATATAAAATAACAAAACCTTAGAAACACAATGAATGCAGTCCAATGTGAAAAGTTTTATCTGTACTTTTACACACTAGAAAAACATTGCAAGTCCAAATAACAAATCTAATCATGTAACTCAATATCCTAGAAAAACAAGAAAAATCCAAATTCTAAATTAATAAAAGAAGAAAATTATAATCAGTGAATAAATTAATGAATTTGAGACAATAAAAACAACAGAATAAATCAATGAATCAATTTGAAAGAATAAACAAAACACTGAAATCTCTAGCTGATTTTACCAAAAGATGAAAAAACCCAAAGCAACATAATCAGTAATGTAAAAGCAAATTCACAACATACATTACCAAAATCCAAAAGATTATTAATAACTATTTTAAGAGCTTATATTGTATTATTTTAGAGAATTAAAAAGTATTTAATAGATTGATAGATACACATAAATTATCAAAACCAAAGGAAGAAGATATAAAAATTTTGAACAATCCAAAAATAGGCAATGATATTGAAAAATTAATGTAAGAAACTACTAACTAATAAAAATTCAGGTTCTGATGGTTCACTGATAAAGTCCACAAGACTTGTAGGGAATTTCTAATGTCAATACTCTTCAAATGCTTTAATGAATTTGACAGTGAAGGAGTACTCTCATCGTCATTCCTTGAAGCTAGTATCACCCTGATTCCAAAACAGGACCAAAATTCAACAAAAAAAGAAACTTTCATGCAAACATATTTATGGACATGGACATAAAAATCTTCAGCAAGATACTAGAAAACAAAATAGCATAAATTATCAAAAACATCATATATCATGAGTCCATTCTAGGGATGGATAAACATAAACAATTCAAAAACTCTAATACCTCACACATACAGAAGTAAAGATAAAACAAAATGGTCATTCCATTTGATCCAGAAAAAGTCTTTTACAAAATCTATTATCAATTTACAACTCTATTATCTTTTACAAAATCTATCATCAATTTAGATAAAAATGAAAAAAATAGTACAAAATTAACTTATCTCAATTTGGTAAAAAGAATTTATGATAAAGCAATGGACACAATATATTAAATTGGGAAAAGCTGAAAGCTTTCTTCTAAATTCAGGAAGAATTAAAGGATGTCTACTACATCCATACCTGTTAGACATGGTTCTCATCACATTAAGTAGATGATTCAAGCGAGAGAAAACTATAAAACAGTATGTACAGAGGGAAGAAGTTAAATGATCATTATTTGAAAATGGCATATCTTCTACATAGAAGACCTCAAATATTGGATGTAATGAGTAATTAATTAATTAATTAATAACTAAATTAATTTGTGTTGTTATGTACAAAATAAACACAAAAAACCAATGGCATTCTTGCACACCAATAAAAAAACTCACCATGAAGATTAGGAAAATGTTATCATTCACATAGCATCAAGATACTTTATTCATAAGAATTAAGCAAGGAAAAGAAAGACATCTACAAGGAAAACTACAGAACATTGAAACAGATCAAATAAGATATCAGAAAACAGAACTATATTACAAGTTCATAGATTGACAGAATCAATATTGTCAAAAAGCCTATATACATATCCAGTGCAATCCTAATCAAAATATCAGTAATATTTCTCATAGAACTATAGTAAAGGAAATACTCTGGAAGTTCATGTGGAACAAGAAAATGTTCTGATTAGCAAAACCAATGCTCAGCAACAACATCTAAGCAGGAGGTGTCACAATCACAGCCTTTAAATTATAATATAGTGCTACACTGATGAATAAAAAAGAGGTATTTATGCACAGTGGAGTATTATTATGCTATAAAGAAATATAAACTTGAATCATTTTTAGGAAACTGGATGCACCTTGAGATCATAACATTAAATGAAATAGGTGAAACACATAAGCTTAAATGTCATATGTTTTGTCCCATTTGAAAATCCCAAAATAAAAATAAAAAGCAAAACAAAACATAGATAATAGAAAGTGAGGAGATACATCTTTTTAAAAGAAACCAAGAGTTGGAGTGAAGGGAGAGGCAAAACAGAAGTGGTTTAAAAATTATGTGTTATGTACATTTACCATCTCTCCACAAGGAATGTAATGATATACTAGAACCATGTACTAATAGCAAATAAAAATGTAACATTACTAACCAAGATAATTGTTCTTGTCACATTAACAAGAAACTAAAACATTTCTAAGCTTTATTCTTATCATTTTTATTTTTTTAATACAATTATGATGGAAGTAGTTGAAATTGTTATGTTGATTAAAACATGTTAATATTATACAATGATGGGATTTATTTGAGAGAGTTGATGCATACAGTTAAGATATCTTAAATTTAATAAGATTTCCTTCCTCTAGTATTCCTCTCATTTGTTCACTCCTTGAATTTCAGAAGTTTGCCTCCTGATTTCTTGACCTCATTCATTTTTTTTGTTTTGTTTCTTGGTTAGTTGATTGTTAAGTTGCTTTCATAAGAGAAATAATGTAAGATTTAAACTTGGAAGCAGCCTTTATATCTATTAACAGATGAATAGATGAAGAAAATGTGGCATTTATAAATAATGGAGTACTCTTCTGTCATAAATAAAGATACACAGGACTAATTTCACTTAATGTGAGAGTTTTTGCAAGTCACATGTTTTCATTTTTCTTTATGTTTAAGAAGTATTTCATTCCATTGATATGTATCTGAACTGTTTCCACAATTTATATATTGTGAATTTTGCTACTATAAACACGTTGTTCATGTATCACTATTGTGTGCAGTTGTTAATTCTTTAAGGAATATGTTCAAGAGACTGAGAATATTGGTTCAAATTTTCTGTATATGGTAATAGTCATCTAACGAATCTCCACATTGGTTTTCACATTGCCTGCACTAGTTTGCATTCATAGCAAAATTGTAAGAGGGTTTCCTCTTCTCCTCATCCTCTACAGCATTCACTGCCTTTCATATTCTTAATGATTGCCATTCTGATTGTGTTGAGATAGAATCTCAATGTAGTATAAATTTACATTCCTCGGATGGCTATAGACATTGGCTTTCATACAATTTTCGGCCAGTTGAAATTCTTTTAAAATGTATCTTTTCAGTTCATTTGTCCCCTTTTTGCTTAGGTGTCTTATTTATGGGGTATAATATTTTTATTTCAAAGAGAATAAAACTAAATGACACAAAACAAAATAGAGTCAATCAAAACAAAAGGGTGAATATGGTATGTGACATAAAAACAAAATACAAGGAGATCAATAATGGCTATCATAATGACTCTTTTATCTTCAAAAGAATGCCCATATCATCAGGCACAATAAAATTGTACAAAACAGTACAGAACAAAACCAAAAAAACAAAATATTGGAGACATTATAGGACTTCAAAAGAAGATAATAGTCAAAAGAGAATGCATTATAGTGCATCTTATTGTCTTCAAAGTAGTTGCCTATACCTTCTGACTTGATATTATCAAACTAAACAAAATAGAATAAAATCAGTCAAAACAAAACAGTGAATGCAATACAGGGCTTCAAATCAAGATAATAGAAAATAAAAAATGGTTACCATAATATATCCTGCCATCTTTGGAATAGCTATCAATGCCATCAAATCTAATATAATAGACAAACTGAAACATAATAAAGCCAAAGTAAACACAACAATGAAAACAATATGTGTTCCAAATCATAATAAAAGATTAACAATGGCTGCTGCCTTCTATTTTTAGACAATTCATCCCCTTTGACCTCGCAGGATGAATTGTACTTTTTGTATCCCATTAACGACTTTAGTTTTTATATTTGGGAAGCAAACTGCTATTCACCTAAGTGATTCTGAACCTTTTTACCTCTGAGCATGATTGTTGTATCCATTTACTTACAAGATCCTCAAGGTTTTCTTTCTTTATAGCTGAGTATTTCTCCATTGTATAAAAGTGTCATGGCTTTCTAACCAATCTGCAGCTGATGGGCAAGCTACCCCCACTTTTTTCTTGTTGAGCATTGTTTTCTCATCTTTGACTTTCAGTCTATAAACCTATTGGGGCTAAATTTAAGTTATGATTATATTCTTGAATGAAACTTCTATGTGACCACTAACTACCACAGGCTTTCTCCCATTTTTGTAGGTTTTATTTTCACTATTAGCTATTTCTTTTGCCATGAAGAAACTGTTAATTTGATATGGTCCCATCCCTTATATCTTAATATTAATTTGTGTGTATGAAAAGTCCTCTTCAGTAAGTTTTTTCCTGTTTCTAAAATTTTAAGTTATTTACTACATTATGTCTTCTAATAGATTTAATATATTTGGCATTATATCTAGATCTTTAATATATTTTCATTTTAATATACCATGATAGATAAAGATCCAGTTTATTTTATGCATTTGGATCTACAATTTGCCCAGAATTGTTTGTTAAAGAGACTGTTTTCTCCAGCATGATTTGGCATCATTTTCAAAAATCATATGAATTGAAACTTGAGTTTGTTTATGTCTTCTATTCTGCTACATTAATTGGCATTTCTGTTTTTGCACCAGTACCTTGTTGTTCATTTTACTATGGCTTTATAATGTAATTTAATGTGCAGTATGGTGGCACTTCCAATATTATATTTTGTTCAAGATCACTGAGGGTATTTTGGATCTCTTCCAAATTTGAGTAAAAATTGGTGTGACATTTTCTAATTTTGTGAATAATATTACTTATATTTTAAAAGGGATTGCATTCAATCTATAAAGAGCTTTTTAATATGGTCATATTAAACATTAATTCCTTCCATCCAAAAGGAAGGATATATTTCCATTTTCTACAGTCACTTTCAAATTTTTCTTCAAGGTTCCATAATTTTTACTATAGAAATGTTTCACTTCTTTTATAAGGTTGATTCTTAGGTATTTAATTATTTTGAAGAGGTTATTAATGGAATTGTTTTCCTGATTTGTTTTTCTTTTTTTAATTTAAAAAATAAAAGTTTATTTTAAAGAGAATAAAACAGAATAGGGCATAACAAAGCAGATCAGAACAGAACAATATAAGCAACACAGCACTTTACAAAAAGACAACTGGACATTAACAGTAGCTATCAAAATATTTCTTTCTCTGCTATAGTTAAGCATAGTTTCAAATACAATAATATCAAACAATGCAATAGTATAAAACCATTCAAAAGAATGAAAGAATTACAGGACATTCTGAACCAAATAACAGAGAATGATCAATGCCTAGTATAATATCTCATTTTCAATAAAACTTTAGTTATGCTATCACATATATTAAAATGACAATAAGACACAACATGATAGAACCGATGGTAATAGGAGAAACTCAATACTCAAAAATCAAGAGCATTCTTATACACTAACAACAAAAATACTGAGAGAGAAATAAGAGAAGCCACACACTTCACACTAGCTTCCAAAAAAATGAAATACTTAGGAATTAATCTCATGAAAGAAGTAAAAGAGCTACACAGGGAAAATCATAATACCCTGAAAAAGGAAATCAAGGAGGACCTCAGAAAATGGAAAGACATCCCTTGTTCATGGATACAGAGAACAAACATTGTGAAAATGGCCATTCTCCCAAAATTACTATACAGATTCAAGGCAATTCCAATCAAAATACGATTAATATACCTCACAGATCTAGGGAAATCTCTCCTACAATGCATCTGGACCCAGAAGAGACCTAGAATAGCAAAGGCAATTCTAAGCAGCAAAGGCAAGGTAGGAGGTATCGCAATCCCTGACTTGAAATTATACTACAAAGCTACTGTAATAAAATCAACATGGTACTGCAATAAAAACATACCTGAAGATCAATGGAATTGATTGGAAGATACAACCACAACCACAAACTCACTCAACCACCTTATCTTTGATAAAGGGGCCAAACATGCTCGCTGTAAGAACAACAGTCTCTTTAACAAATGGTGCTGGAAAAATTGACTATCCATATGCAGAAGACTAAAGCTAGACCCATGCCTATCACCATGTACTAAACTAAAATCTAAATAGATCAAAAATCTAAATATGAAAACAGAAACACTAATTCTGTTGGGAGACAAAGTAGGTAAAAATCTTGAAGACATAAGGGTAGGAGGAGAATTCATGAACAAGAATCAAACCGCAAGGGAAATACTTACCAGAATCAATATCTGGGACCACATCTTATTAAAGAGTTTCTGCATGTGGAAAGAGATTTCCAGCAGAGTGAAAAGAAAACCCACAAATTGGGAAAAAATCTTAATGGATTGTCCATCAGACAAAGGACTTCTGTCTAGAACTTATAAAGAATTAAAGAAAATCAGACCCTCAAAATTCAAAGACTCAGTCCAAAAATGGGCATCTGAAATGAATACACAGTGCTCAGATGAAGAAATATGAACGGCAAATAAATGCATGAAAAAATGTTCATCATCATTAGTCATTGGAGAAATGCAAATTAAAACCACACTGAGATTCCATCTCACTCCAGAAAGAATGGTCAGGATAAAACAACTACCAACAACAAATGCTGGAGAGGCTGTGGGGGAAAAGGAACACTTCTGCACTGTTGGTGGGAGTATAATCTGGTGCAACCACTGTGGAAGTCAGTCTGGAGATTCCTCAAAAAGCAGGGTTTGGAAGTCCCATTTTACCCAGCTATTCCACTTCTAGGAATATTCCCAGAAGAACTGAAAACATCATACCACAGTGATATATGTGCACCCATGTTTATAGCAGCACAATTTCTAATAGCCAGACCTTGGAAACAACCTAAGTGCCCATCAACTGAGGAATGGATTAAAAAGTTGTGGCATTTTTATACAATGGAGTACTACTCAGCTATAAAGAATGATCACATTGAGATATTTATAAATAAATGGACACGACGTGAGATCATTCTCTTAAGCGAAATAAACCAAACTCACAAGGGTAAATACCATATAGTCTCCCTAGTATGAGATTTGATGAGTATATAAGATTTTATGGTAAGCATTAAGCATGAATTCCCATCTCATAGCTTTGAAGTCTTTCAAAGTTTTCAATCATAAGTTGGAATGGTTTTATCCTGTTTTGTTTGACTATATCATATGTGATGATATGAACAGCTGTTTTGAAGAAAGCAAAACATTATGACAGCTATTGCTGATTTAATATCATCCTTCTTAGAAGTCCTACCATGCTTTTTTTGTTCTACTGCTGTTGGTTCTATCTATCACATTGTGTCTTATTGGAATTTGAATATGTGTGATAGTTTAAACAAATTTTTTTTTATCGAAAATGAGATATTATAGTACCCATTGATCATTTTTTGTTATTTGGTTCAGAAAGCCCCGTAATTCTTTCACTCTATTCATGGCTTTATACTATTGTGCTGTGTTTGATATTATTGTATTTGAAACTATGCTCAACTATAGCAGAGTAAGAGATATAGTGTTAGCTACTGTTGATGTCCAGTTGTCTTAATGTAAAGTACTGTGTTGTCTATGTTGTCCTGTTCTAATCTGCTCTGTACTGTCCCCTTTTGTTTTATTCTCTTTCAAATAAAAAAAAAGATTCTACTTATGTGGTATATTACTTTCAGTGATTTATATATGCTGAACCATTCTTGCATTCCTAAGATAAAACCAACAATGTTATGATATATTATTTCTTTAATTTGCTGATGAATTATGGTAGCAAAGTCTTTACAGAAGACTTTTCCATCTATCTTCATCAATGGTATATTTTTTATTTTTCTTTTTGTCATGTCTTTTTCTGATTTTGCTATCAAGGTAGTGCTGTTTTGCCATAATAGAATAAATTTGGGAGACTACCTTTATTTTCTACTATATGTAAAGTTTTGAGTAGCACTGGCTTGCTTCTTCTAGACAGTTTTGACAAAATTCAGTTATAAATCCATCTGGTCCTGGCCTGTTTTTAATTGGTAGAGTTTGAACTACTGCTTAAATTTGATTGATTGTTATTGACGTTTTAGACATTGGATATATTCTTGGCTTAATTTAGTTAGGTCTAAGTAGTTACTCATTTGTTGTATAGTGATCAATTTACTGGTATGTAAAATAAATTTTCTGGTATATCTAATTTTCTTAATGTGGACCTTCTCTCTTTTTACCTTGTATGGGATTTGTTAAGAGTTTATTATTCTTGTATATATTTTCAGAATCCAGCTTTGTATATGATTTAGTTTCAATTTGATTAATTTCTCCTGTTATATTTAATATTTATTTCCTTTCATTGAGGTATATTTAGCTTGATCTTTCTTTTCTACGATATTGCAATTCACCATTAGATTATTTATTTTGGTTTCCTAATTTTTTCTAAGGTAGATACTCAGATCTATAATTATCCCTATTAAAACTGATTTCATCGTGTGCCACAGATTCTGCTATGTAGTGTTTCCAGTATCATTTGATTCTAGAAAATTTTAAATTTCTTCTCTGATTTTTTCATGGACCACTTATCTTTATAAGCGTATTATTCAATCTCCATGTGCTTATGCAGTTTCTAGGCTTTCTTTCATTGCTTTTTCCTAGTTTCATTCTATTGTAACTTGATAAAACACATGAAATTTTTGCAACATTTTGTATTTATTGAGGCTTTTTTATGACCCAAAATATCATCTAACTTGGAGACACTTCCATGGGATACCTAAGACAAGGTATTATCTGATGACATTGGATGAAATGCTACAGATATTAGCTAAATCATTTGGAACTAAAATATTTTAATTATTATATTTCTTTGTTAAATTGTATCTGGTTGACGTATGTATTTGAAGTAATGAGTATTTGAAGTTCCCCAATATT
>PVJX010043903.1:0-13440 GCA_004027295.1 Dolichotis patagonum
AATACATGAAAAAATGTTCATCATCATTAGTCATGAGAGAAATGCAAATTAAAACCACCCTGAGATTCCATCTCACTCCAGAAAGAATGGCCAAGATAGAAAACACTACCAACAACAAGTGTTGGAGAGGCTGTGGGGAAAAAGGAACTCTTCTGCACTGTTGGTGGGAGTGTAGACTGGTGCAACGACTGTGGAGGTCTGTCTGGAGATTCCTCTAAAAGCTGGGTATGGAAGTCCCATTTGACCCAGCTATTCCGCTTCTAGGCATATTTCCAGAAGAACTGAAAACATCATTCCACAGTGATTTATGTGCACCCATGTTTATGGCAGCACAATTTGTAATAGCCAGATCTTGGAAACAACCTAAGTGCCCATCAACTGAGGAATGGATAAAAAGTTGTGGCATTTTTATACAATGGAGTACTACTCAGCTATACAGAATGATCACATCGAGATATTTATAAATAAATGGACACAACTTGAGAGCATTCTCTGAAGTGAAATAAACCAAACTCACAAGGGTAAATACCATATAATCTCCCTAATATGATTTTTGATAAGAGTATATATGACTTTATGGTAAGCATGAGTCCCCATCTCAGAGCTTTGAAGTCTTTCAAAGTTTTAAATCATCAGTTGGAATGGTGTTATCCTGTTTTGTTTGACTATATCATACGTGATTATATGAACAGCTGTTTTGAAGAAAACATTATGAGAGCTATTTCTGATTTAATATTATCCTTCTTGGAAGTCCTATCGTGCCTTTTTTGTTCTATTACCATTGGTTCTATCTACCTCATTGTGTCTTATTGGAATTTGAATATGTGTGATAGTTCAAACAAATTTTTTCTCTTTTATCAAAAATGAGATATTATAATACCCATTGATCATTTTCTGTTATTCGGTTCAGAAAGCCCTGTAATTCTTTCACTATATGCATGGCTTTATACTATTGTGTTATGTTTGATATTGTTGTAATTGAAACTATGCTCAACTCTAGCAGAGTAAGAGATATGGTGTTAGATACTGTTGATATCCAGTTGACTTAATGTAAAGTACTGTGTTGCCTATGTTGTCCTGTTCTGATCTGCTCTGTACTGCCCCCTTTTGTTTTATTCTCTTTTAAATAAAAAAAGTGAAAGCTTTCATTTTTAATCATTTAGTGTGATTCTGGCTGTTCATTTGTCATAGATGGCCTTTATTGGATTGAGGTAATGACCATCTAGTCCTATTTTCTGCTAATTTTTTTTAATATTGGATGAGTATTGCACTTTATAAAAAATATTTTCTGCATGTATTGAGATGATCATGTGATTTTTGTCTGACTCCATTGCTATGGTATATTACATTTATTGATTTGTGTATGTTGAGCCATTTCTACATTACTGCGATGAGTCCCTTTGTTGTGGTGTATAGCCTTCTTCATGACTTGCTGAATTCTGTTTACCAGTATTATTTGAGAAAATTTGCACCTATATTCGTTAGGAAGATTGGCCTGCAGTTATCTTTTTGTATAGGTCTTTCTTTCCTTTTGGTATTAGGATAACACTTGCTTCCAAGAATGAGTTATCAAAAATTACTTCACTTCAATTTCACTGAAGAGGATCCATATTGTTGGCATTAAGTTTTCCTTGAATGTCTTGTAGAATTCAACTGTCAATATCAGAACTTGGACTTTGCACTGTTGGTAAATCTTATTTTTTGCACTGCAAACTGTGAAATTCCTTTCTATTATGTCTTTTGAAATATACAGGACTGGAAACAGCCAAATCCAAGCCTCCCGCTGTGAGCCAGGGCCATTTGTGGACTGGGAGGATAGACAACAATGGCCACACCAGCCAACAAGTGTAGTCTGGCCACCAGCACCATGCACGGGCCTCCAGCAGTCTGGGAACAGCCAGACCCCAGACTCTTCTGGCAAACAGGCTGGCAAACACAAAATACCAACTCTCCAGCCCACCACCCATAGCTGACCAGCTTCCTTGGAGAAACCCAGGCTGTGATGATAGCTATCAATGTAAATTGCAATTTGATACCTATGGTGCTTTTGTGTTTCAATAACATTGCAGGTCTAGGGCCAGTGGTCTGATCATAGCTTCGGAGGACATTGACAAGCAGTGTGACACGTAGTGGGGATCTCCCACTGAATGTTGTAACCATTGCTGATTCCATATGGTCTTGTTTTGAGGTCCTACATTGTTTCAATTTGTTTTGTTGTATTGGGTTTTATTCTGTTTTGTTTTGCTTATGTTAAATTCAATGGTAGAAGAAGCTAATTCAAGGATAAAATGATGCATTATGGTAGCACTTTTGGATTTACTAATGACTTGTTTTGAAATCGTTTACTGCATTCATTTTTGTTTTTATAATTTCTATTCTATTCTGTTTTGCTTGATTTTTACTATGTCTGAAGTAATAGGCAGCTATCTTGAAGAAATACAAAGGCATTATGATAACAATTATTGATTTCATAATGTTTTGAAGGCCTATATCTTTTAGACTGGTTTGTTTTGATTGGTCTTATTCTGTTTTAACTTCTTTAATAAAATAAAATAAATTTTAAATGGAAAGAAATATACAATTACTTTCCTATCAACTGCAGTTATCCTTCTATGATACAGAATGGGATAAGTTATCTTAATATCCCACATCCTCAGTGCCCACCTTCAACAGCACAGAACCATCTCATGTACTTCCCTGTCCTCTAGTACTTCAGCACTCAGAGTGCGCACATAAACTGACTTAACATCTTCACTTCTTTTTTGTCAGTGACATGGAAATTGGAGACAGTTGGACATATCTCTGGAATTCACCTGGTTATCAGAAGCATCACAGACCCTGGCGCTAGAAATTTGTCCACTACCTGTAAGCATCACTCTCTGCCTCATAGTGCTGAAAAATCCTCTTTCATATTTTGAGTTGAAACAAACTAGAAAATCTGAGGAAATCATGAACCAGAATTAGAGAGAACCACAATTAAGGGAATAAAGACAAGTATATCTATCTCATGCATAGGCAATTTTTGTGCATAGTGAACTTTGACAGGGAAGGTAGAAAGCCATCTCCTCAGAGGAAAGGAGCACATGTACTGAGGAGGTATGTGCTGACTGCCAAACCAAGGTTACCTTGATCAGTTCTTCATAACTCAGCACCAGGACATTTTCCCTCTGTCTCATGGACAGCCAACAACGAACATGCTCAAACCATGATCCATACACCACTGTAGAAGGTATGACATATTACAAACTGTAGAAAATAACAATCCTGTGTATACATTCCACTCTTCCCTTTTCCTGTCACTATATTAAGGTACAATATGCAAACTAATCTTGTATATATTTTCAGGGTATACCATGATTTTGATATATACATGTAAAATATAGTGACATTAAACACCAAAGACATCAGACACTTACGCTTCTAACTGGAAATGGAAAGAAGGTTCAGTAAGTAAACTGTAAGATGTGTGTGTCATTGTTTCACTAATCAATATGCTCTTCAGCCATGTACATTTTCCTACAAAAAACTTTAACCTGCTGCATGGCAGAGAGGTACTTAATTTACTATAGATACAAATTTTTTTTTATTCATTGATTTGTTGATGGACATAGAGGTTGATTCTAAGATTTAGATATTTTAAGTTGTGTCGCTATAAATAAGTGTATGCATATATCACTGATGATTCTAAATCTTTCTGGGAGACACAGAGAAGGAAGTTCCTTCACCACATAGAGTTTTTATTTTTACTTTTATTTATTTTTATTAGTACACCTTAGCAGAACATGCAGCTCAAAATTACCTTGGTGAATGGGTACATGTACATCATTCAACTTATGTTTTTTACTCCCCTTTCCTCCCCACCTCCCTCCTAATCTATTTCCACTTCCCCCATTTTCACTCTTTTTGATATTATTAATTTTAGCTCATGTGATGGCATGTGATGTTTACATTTCTTGGGCTAATTTGGTTCCTGCACATGGCACGTCTTTATTCTGCTTACTTCTCTTTCTCTTGCCTCTCCTCCTTGGTCTGTTGGAAACCTCCTTTTTATAAGTGCTTTCCTTCTATCCATTCCTTATTATTCCCGTTTTTTGTACTTTTCCTTACTCAAACGAGAGATAACATATGGTATTTAAGCTTCTATATATGGTTGTTTTTGCTTAACATTATATTTTCCATGCATAGCAATTTTCCTATGTCTCAAATTTGCCCTTATTCATAACCAAGCAGTATTCTATTATGTACAGATATCACATTTTCTTTATCCAGTTGTCTGATGAGGGATATACAGTCTATTTCAGTATTTAGCATGTATAAGTTGTGCTTCTATGAATATTTGTGTGCATGTATTGCTGTAATACAATGTTTTGAGGTCTTTAGAGAAATTACTTACAAGGGGGATAGCTATGTCATATGGAATTTCTAGTTTTAGTTCTTTTTAAACAACTCCATACTGATTTCCATAATATTTGTATTAGTTCACATTCTCAACAACAATGAAGGAGGTCTCCCTTTTCTTCACAGTGTCAGCACCATTTGTTAGTTTTTTTACACCTTGACCACGATCATTCTGTTTGGACTGTAATGGAATCTTAGTGCTATTTTAATTTGCATTTCAAGAGGCCAAAGATGTTGAACATTTTTTTCTTACATATGTTGTTCATTTGTTCATTTCACTTGCCCAATTTTGACTAGGTATTTTGCATTACATGGTCTCATATTTTGGAGTATTTTATGCTACATATTAGTACTCTGAGGAACAAGTGGCAAAAAAAGGATGAACTCTTCATCAAACAGGTGAGACTTTTGCTGAATGTTCTTGAGACAGGGTCTCAGTATGTAGTTCAGACTTCCCTTTAGTGCACCATGTAGTCCAGACAAGCTTTGATCCTCCTGCTTCAGCCTCCTGAGTGCTAAGATCAGAGACATGCACCACTAGGCCCAGTTCAAATAATTTTATTTAATGTTATGCTTATGTTGATTCTTACTGTTGTTTGTTATACAATTGTGGTTCTGTTTAGAAAATCTATTCCAACACCTATAATATCTTCTCTTTTTTTCCTTCAGTCCCAGGGATTGCCAGGCAGGCACTTGTGCCACTGAGCTAAATCCCTAGCCCAACACCTATGATCTCAAGTGCTTTAATATTTTGTCATCTGGTAGGAACAAAGTTTCTACTTTAATGAATTTCTTCTAAAGTCAGGAATGAAAAAGGATACCCACTATTGCCACCGCTACTCAGCGTAGTTCATGAAACAAGCCAGACAAGTCAGGCAATAAAAACAGAAATAAAAGAATGGGGATCATAAAGTAAGCACTCATATCATTATTTGAAGATGACTTTATATTTTATAGCAAAAAACTCAAAGAAGTCAAACAAAAATTCTTAGAATTAATAAACAGTTTCAGTAATTGGCTCAGTTACTTCTCTCATTGCTGAGACAAAACTCCAGAAACCCAAAGTAAAATGGTGAAAGATTTATTTATCTCTCAATTTGTGGAGATTTCAGGTCATAATTAGTTGGCTCCAGCTGCATATACTGGCACACACCTGTAATCTCAGAACATGGGGGGCTAAACCACTAGGATCACTGTGAGTTCAATAGCAGCCTGCAGTACAAAGTGAGTTAAAAGCAAGTCTGAATTGCACATAGAAATTCTCTCTGAAAAAGACAATGAAAGAAAATGTTGTCTCCTTAGTGGAAGAAACTGAAAGAGTAAATAAAATCCAGAATCTACAATAGATATTGTGAAAGGAAATGAAACTGCTCAAAAGGAAAGAACAACTGGGATTGGGACAACAAAGAAGAAAGGGAAAGCAAGAGAAGAGAAGAGAAGAGAAGAGAAGAGAAGAGAAGACAACAAGAGACAAGACATTATTTACCGCCTCTAAGGCATTATGGTTTGGCAGAGCACAGTTTATTGTGGCAGAAGATAACCAAAAAAAGGGGAAGAGAGAGAGAAGGAGAGAGAGAGAGAGAGAGAGAGAGAGAGAGAGACAGAGAGAGAGAGAGAGAGAGAGAGAGAGAGAGAGAGAGAAACAAGCTTCATTCTTTATATTGTTTACAGGCCACCCACCCCAGGATGATTGTAGCACTCACACTGTTAATCCCAGCACTGAACCATCAATGCATCACAGACTAGATTCATCTACCTCTGAAAAACTCAACATTCATGACTCCCTGAGGCTTTGGGGGGACATGTAGAAACAAACTATAACAGTAATGTCACAAAATATAAGATCGATGTACAAAAATCATTAGCATGGTAATAAACATGATGAGGAAAAAATACAATAGCTTCAAGATAAATGAAATACTTATAAATTAACCTAACCAAAGAGGTAAAGGAAGCTTCCAAAGTAATTAACATGCTCTGAAAAAAGGAGATTCAGAAGGATGTCAGAAAATGGAAAGTGTCTTTTGCTCCTGGAAAGGTAAAACCAATATTGTCAAATGGCCATGCTCCCAAAATTGTTTTAAAGATTGATGAAGTCCTAATCAAGTACCAACAATGTAGTTTACAAATATAAAGGAAACTATCATATACTCCATGAGGAAGTGGAAAATACCCAAATAGAAAAAGCAATGTTGGGCAACAATGTGAAGCATGAGACATCACAATACCTGACTCATATAAGAAACCCAAAGTATAATTACTCTAAAGAACAAAATAAAAAGAGATAACAAGAAACAGTGAGATAGATCTTCTGTAGGTGCAAAAGAGACCAAGAGATGAAGTGATAGGCGGAGTGAGAGAAGAGGAATAAATGAAAAGTATATGTTTATGTAGCAACTCCTCATGTTGAATGTAATCATTATGTACTCCAAATATACACAAATAAAAACAAAACTTTAACAATCATATCTATGAGAAACTCCAACCTATATGTGTGAATATCATCTTGTAACCAAACTAGGTTTTCTAAATATGTTTCTTGATGCAGAACAAATATAATATTTGGATTTGTTTCCACTTTTATTTGTTTTGCATTTTTATTTCTCTTTTTTTTTGGTACCAGGGATCAAACTCATGACCTTGCAATTGCAAAGCAGGCACTTAAGCCACTGAACTAAATCCCCAGCCCTGTTTTGCATTTTTCTTATAAAACTTTGTAACTTCACTGCACTTGGGAGACTGAGGCAGAAGGAACACTAAGTTCAAGAACATCCTAGGCTAAAAAGTGAGTTCAAGGCGACTTTGAGATTCAAAGCCTATTATTGTGTCAAAGTGACAAAAAATTAAAAAATAAATGTTTGTTACTATTGCATACTAGCATTTTATAATAGCATAGCTTTTAACAAACCACTCACTCAGTGTTTTAAAATAATAGTGATCAACCATAAGGTGAAGTGGATATAACAGTGGCACTCAATGTAAATACTATGCCTTCTAGAATCACTACCTGTTGTGGTGCACACCTGCAATCAAATAAATCTGAGAGCTGACTCAGGAAGGTTCCACAAGTTCTAGGCCAGGCAGAATTACACAGTTCAAGGCCAACCTTATCTACGGAGCAAGACCCTGTGATAAAAAATAGTAATAACAGTAATAATGATAATAATTTCACTATAGCTTATAAATTAAAAAGTATAATTGTCTTTGGTGTCTTTTGATATTTCAAAATGCCCTGATATGCAGAAAAACTATTACAATTAGAATAAAGGCCTAGTGTTCCAATTTTCAGACTGGTATCACTTTTGGGTGTTCAGTAATCAAGGTGTGGGGAACAATGCTAAGAAAGACAAAAGGGCTAAGTGGACAGTCAGTATGTCACCCTTTACTCCAAACTCAGCTGGTACCTAAAGAATGATGGGACACCTGTAAGAAACCCTGCAGGTCTGGTGAGTCATCTGATGGCTCAAGCAGCAAAACTGTTAGGTTCCAGGAGAAAGGAGACAGAAAATATATACTCAGAAATAAGCAGGATCACTAAAAGGGGAAATATCATCATGCTTTCAGTGAAAGCTACATAATAAAACAAGACATTGTGATATCTGCAAGACATTACTTGCAGATATCACAATAGGTAAAGGCAAGAACTAGAAGAAGTAAGTCACTCCTTAAAGGTCCTAGAAATAACACCCTGAGAAACCTTTGTTGACCTCTTAAAACATGAATTAATTTTGACTAAAGTGGGTTTTATGTTGACACGATCTTAAATATCCAATAAAATGTGTAAAACAAAATATAGTATCTTATGGTGTTGTAGCTTTGCATAACTGAGGCCATCTTGTGCCATGTATTTGACTAGTGCCCTGTATTTGACCCAGAAATGTGAAAAATTACTGAGGATTCAAGTCCCATGAGGAAAGCTAATGAGCTGCACCCACAAGAGAAAAATTATCCTGCATAACAAAGAAGTAGATACAGGTGTCACCCAAAATTTATGTAAGATTCTAGTTAAATTGTTTCCAACAGGATGCCTTGCCTTGCAATTTTCTGCTTTAAAAGGCCCCATAACCCTCCAGTTTGGGGCCACTCATTTTGACTCTGAAACATGGGTCTACAGGTTTTTTCTGAGCTCAATGAATAAAATTCCAAAATTTATGTTTCCTGCTTGGATTCCTATATTGTTTATGGACCCACTTCAAAGGAAATATAAAACAGAGAGCTAATCCAGGTGGGGCGACACACTCCTAGAATCCCACAATGTGGGAGGCTAAGGGAGGAGGAATCCTGCAAGTTCAAAACCATCCTAGCCTACAAAGTGAGCCCAAGGCCAGGCTAAACTGCACAGCATGAACCTGTGTCAGAAACACAGAAACAAAGAAACAAGCAAACAAACAAAGAGCTGGACTAGGTCTTAATAGGTGCTTCAAACATCACACAAGCTAGTACTGGAAGTCTCTAGTCAACACCTGTAACATCCTAACCTATTGCTACAGGAGGTCCAGAGTCCCAGTTTTACTAGATCTTTCAAAAATGTGCCCTTAACACTATCACACGGTCTACATTCACAAAGGGTGTTAATGTCCATTTCTGCCTCATCTTCAATAACTTGCTGAAGTCCCAGTTTTCCAAGTATCATGCAAGTTGATGCCTCTATAAACAACAAAACTAGGTCTTCATTTGCCTGCTTTGCATGAGTCAGGAGAAGGTTTTTAATTGCTAGCTAGAAGGCTAGATGGCAACTTTAAGCCTAAAGCACCCAGGAGAAGAGGGACTCTCATCACAATGCACCTAAAAATAGAACATCAAGGTCTCAGGGAGAAAATTATGTGGTATAAAAAAACTGGTAACTGAGGAAATGAATAATCATAATTTTAAAATAGTAGTTGAGGAAAAACCTCAGGCTAATGACACAAAAATTCACTGAATGTCCCAATACCTGCTCCATTCTGGAAACTCCTTGAAGGTATAGTGACCTAATAATCCTGAAAATTGGGACCCATGCCTTTTACCAATAAATTGTTCTTCAACTCACAGACTTCCATCCTCAATAAAGAGACACAAGAGAAATGGTATATTTCTCAATTTCAAGCATGTGCAAATGACCTACATTGTAATTTACCTACAAAAATAGCCTGATGACTCTAGGAGTACATGTCTGAGATCATAGATCTTGAGGGTACTCCAAGGCCACATAGGAAACCTAGCGCCAGAACATGTTATCCTCTCTTGAGCATCCACACTCTTCCTCCTGAGTGTGCTGTATAAACATTCTGGCTAATAAACTCCTTTTGCCTTTTACCTACATATTTTGAAAATTATATTTTTGTCAGAGAACTCAGAAATCTTAAATGTGAACGTCGTGGTGCACACCTATAATTTCAGCACTTGAGAGGCTGAGGCATGAGGACCGTTGTGAGTTTAAGTCCAGCCTGAGCTACAAAGTGAACTGAAGGCCAGCATTAACTACACAGTGAAACTTTGTCAGAAAAAGACAAAAAAGATCCAAAACTTATAACTTCCTCTATGGATGGCATGAATCAAATCCTCAATTTCCCTTTTAGGGAACCTCTTTTGATCTGTCTGATGACAGTACTGATGAAGATAAATCTGTGGCTCAGTTCTCAAAATATATCCTTATGGATCTCACCAGATATATCGCAGTGGAGATGTGGGAGTATGCATATAGTGTTTCAAAGACTATTCTTTTTGAGATAGTGTCTCTCTATATTGTTCAAGTTGACTTCAAACTCACTATGTAGCCCAGGCTGGCTTGGAACATGAAGCAATCCTCTTGCCTCAACCTTCTGAGCTCTGGGATCACATGTTGCACTACTCCTGACTCCATTTTCATATAATTTTGTTTCATTTTGCTTTTGCTTTTGTTTTTGAGTGTTGTCTGGGGTCCTAGTCCTGTTCAGGAGGGTGAGGACATATAACATATCTATGTTACAGTGTGGGTGCTCCTGAATTGGAGAGTCTAGAGCTATCCAGTGAGCTGAGAGGAAGACTCTGAGTTCGGAAGCTCCTATGTTGTATAGAACACTCACCATTTCCTTGGAGGAACTGTTCCATATATTCTTCCAGTGTCTCTGGAATCTTGACACTATTCACTTTTTTCCCAAAATAATAGCAAGACACTAGAACATCTCTGGGGTTCCTAATGACATAAATCACCTGAAAGTTTAAAAAAAAGTAAGAAATCAGGAAAGTGCTTTCCCACATGATTGATCTTTACCCAGGCAATTTGTACAAAGTGCCTATTAAATATTTGTGTTATATTAATGAATTTATGACAATACTCAGTAATCAAATATGTATTTTAACATTTTATGAGCTGGATACCCTGATGAAAGTGTAATAAATTAGGAGGATTGTATGCATGTTCATCCTGAGATGTCTGTCAACTCATTTGAGGAATTTACTGTGAGGTTTTGAACAGTAAGTCTTGTGAGAAATCCATACATGATAAAAAAATAACTAAGAGGAAAATCAATTAAAAGTTCTGCTATATTCATAGGCACAGAGAAATGTACAGCTTTACGTATATCCAAGCCACAAATCAATCTCAAAGCCTTTACACTAAGTAAAAAATCCACTCATCTCAATTCATAGATGATAAATTCATTTATGTGCATTTCAAGAGCAAACAAAATGATCCATAGTTTTAAACCAATAGATTGATTAACTCTGTGGTCATTCACTGACTTGGAGATGGCTTGGAAGCCAATTCTGGGGACTGGAAATGTTCTCAATATTATGTGAGGGATACTTTGCCCACTGTGTAGTTTCACAAATATCCATGAAACTATTAATTAAGATCACACACCCACACACACATCAAAATAAAGTTATTGGCAGTTAACATATTTTCCTTTCCCTTTGGGTCATTATTCCATATATTGGCATTATCTCTCTTTAATCTTTAATTTCCTGGCCTCAGATTCACCAAATCCCAAATAGTCCTATGCCAATAGTGTGTTAGAACATCATTGTGGTGCACACAACATGTCCTAAAGAGGACGTGAGATTCTAGGTTTCTCAGTGTAGTTGACTAAAAATTTTAAAACTTCAGAATAGATTAAAACCTTGCAAGAGAGAATATTTTTGAAAATGAAGCATGGGATTCTAGATCCTGGTTCTACCTGTTCCCTTCAGGTGATGATCTACCAGCCACTAGGCTAGTTTGAGGTGGCTTATCTCAGTTATATGCACTAAGACACTGTGGTAAGAAAACCCAATCTGGACTTGAGATCAGTCACTTGGTTAGGCAAGTATGTGAACCTGCTGCTTCCCACAAGGACATCTCTGATGTGGGAGCTTCCACACACAAAGGTGGAGGTGTTGCATAATTCAAGAGTCAGGAGAGACCATGGGAGAAACAGGACTAACCAGGTGACAGCTGGCTCAGGGGGATCTGATTCAAAATTGCTAAGTGCTGAGCAAAGGAGAAAGCTCCTGTTTTACATATTTGGTCAGGACGTAGGGTGTTGGTACCTCTAAAGGCACAAAACTGTGGGAGGGCAAGTGGACAGAAGTAAACCACAGGCAGTTTGTTAAACTGCTACAGATTTGCAACATACCTTGGTGCCTTGCTAAGGAAAACAGAAAGTTATGGGGATAGGATGTTATCAAACTTTGCTTGCAGGGAAAAATTACTGCTTTAATCCATTTTAGAAGAACAACTATTGAAGGGAGAAGTTTCAGAAAGCTTGAATTTTTATTTTTAAGTCCTGCTTTAGAGGATCTCATGATTAGTATTGCCTAATTACCTTATAATATAGCAACACAGTAGGGGGAATCTGTACCATAGTCATAAATTCTGGGTGACCTTAACGTGTGAGTTTCTAAGGTCCAGGTACTGAGCTCAAAGGCCTAAGTGCCTACCTAGCAAGCATGAGTTCATGATTTCAATGTCCTGATACCAACAAGAAAACTAGGGTTTCTAAGACACTGGGTATATTCTTCACTTTCCTCCAAAATAAGTCTCCATTTATATATAGTCAATATACTTTTATTCACGTATGGCATAAGGAGTGGACACCACATAACCAGCTAATCCAGGAGTTTCATTCATTCTATCTAAATCCACCTCATGAGAATCCATTTCAATGAAATCACTAGGGGATATTTAGGAACACGTCAGTTTAAACAGATTGTTCTGCAGAACAAGGTGTTCAGGGTTAAACTGATGACCTCTGACTGTGCCGGAAAAGGAACAGATACACAGTGCTCTGAGGTCAGGATGACCACAGCTGAGGCAACCAAGGACATGGGATACTCACACTCCTTTTCCAGAGCAATAGGGTCACCAACCTCAGAAATCAGACAATCTTTTTCACTCGCAAAATTTACTGTTTGGAAAAGTTTTTGAACTGAAATGCAGTTCCTGCTTAGTTCTCTCACTTGCCTCAGTATCCACTTCTTGGTTTGAAAATCAAATAATTTGGGCCACACAGAGAAGTTCTCTGTTTCAATCCCCAGGGAATCTCAAATTGTGCTATAGATTTTTTGGTTCCATCAGGAGCCCCCAAATCATAAAATTTGACTCTTTCATTTAAGCCATCCACACTGAAACTGTGCCAAGCCTGCAATAGACTATATAAACATTTCTCAGCAAGTAGGTACTGACCTTGGCTTTGGAACTGAAGAAAGACTTGGGAAAGAGATGGATAGGCACGTGAGATGTGTAGACGTGTGGGTTCTCCTGACCCTTCAATGATTTATATCCAAGTATAACCTCTATCCAGGGTGAACGTTCCCAGTAGGGCACTGATTGGATCCACTTGGGATCCCCCTTTGAATGAATCAGGCAGAGAATCTCAATTAACCAGTGGGTTCCTGAATAAAGAAAGAGTGATTGTCAGTAGTGTGAACATGAGTCTTATTACAAATTCTCCTGAAATATGCACAATGTAAAATTAAAATTCCAGGCATTATTAAGCATATGTTACAGGGCCAGTGATTTAGCTCAGCAGTATAAGGGCCTGCCTGGCAAGGGCGAGGTTGTTAGTTCAATCCATGGTACAAAACAAAACAAAACAAAAC
>PVJX010043904.1:0-13440 GCA_004027295.1 Dolichotis patagonum
ATCATTAGTCATGAGAGAAATGCAAATTAAAACCACACTGAGATTCCATCTCACTCCAGAAAGAATGGCCAAGATAGAAAACACTACCAACAACAAGTGTTGGAGAGGCTGTGGGGAAAAAGGAACTCTTCTACACTGTTGGTGGGAATGTAGACTGGTGCAACCACTGTGGAGGTCAGTCTGGAGATTCCTCAAAAAGTTGGGTTTGGAAGTCCCATTTGTCCCAGCTATTCTGCTTCTAGGCATATTCCCAGAAGAACTAAAAACATCGTACCACAGTGATATATGTTCACCCATGTTTATAGCAGCACAATTTGTAATAGCCAGATCCTGGAAACAACCTAAGTGCCCATCAACTGAGGAATGGATAAAAAAGTTGTGGCATTTTTATACAATGGAGTACTACTCAGCTATAAAGAATGATCACATCGAGATATTTATAAATAAATGGTCACGATTTGAGACCATTCTCTTAAGATAAATAAACCAAACTTACAAGGGTAAATACCATATAGTCTCCCTATTATGAGATTTGATAAGAGTATAAAAGACTTTATGGTAATGATGAGTCCCCATCTCATAGCTTTGAAGCCTTTCAATGTTTTCAATCATCAGTTGGAATGGTTTTATTCTGTTTTGTTTGACTATATTATGCGTGATGATATGAACAGCTGTTTTGAAGAAAACAAAACATTATGACAGCTATTGCAGATTTAATATCATCCTTCTTAGAAGTCCTATCATGCTTCTATTCTTCTACTACCATTGGTTCTATCTATCACATTGTGTCTTATTGGGATTTGAATATGTGTGATAGTTTAAACAAAATTTTTCTATCGAAAATGAGATATTATAGAACCCATTGATCATTTTCTGTTATTCGGTTGAGAAAGCCCTGTAATTCTTTCACTCTGTGCATGGCTTTATACTATTTTGTTATGTTTGATATTATTGTATTTGAAACTATGCTCAACTATGGCAGAGTAAGAGATAGTGATAGCTACTGTTGATGTCCGGTTGTCTTAATGTAAAATACTGTGTTGCCTATGTTGTCCTGTTCTGATCTGCTCTGTACGGCCCTCTTTTGTTTTATTCTCTTAAAAAAAAAAAGAAAAAGAAGGAACTGGAGATTGATTTCAACCTGATGGCCACTGAGGAAATCAATATGGATAAATGAAGTTTCAAAAATTCCAGTCACAGAATCTTAGGTGAATTTCTCTAGTTAACAGCACTGTGTGTGTGTGTGTGTGTATGTGTGTGTGTGTGTGTGTATTACATTAATGCCAAGAAGATAATATATCATAAGTATGATGGAAATTTTACCTTTGGAATCCTCCTAGATCATTCTCCAATTTGGTTGTGTAATAGTCATAGTTAGAACCAGAACCCATCACATACACATACACAGAGAAAGAAAGAGAGAGAGAGAAAGACAGACAGACAGACAGACAGACAGAGACAGAGAGAATTTATTATGGGAAATACCTTGCATTATTTTAAAACTAAGAGGTCCCATAACCTTCCATCTGCAAGCTGGAGAAGTAGAAAGAACAGTGGTGTAATTCACTCTGTTTCTAAAGCTCTGAAACACAAGTAATATACATCTTAGTCCAAAATCATAAGTATAAGAATCAGGGTTGCTGCTGGTTTACATAGTGGATTCCAAAGACCTGAGACTGTATCTGAGGTCAGGAGAAGAGGGATGCTCCAATCCAAGAAGAGAAAATTCACTCATCTATTTTATTTTCTTTTACATAGGGCCCAACATAGAATGAATTATGCACACTCAAATTGATATAAGTGGTCTTTCTTATTTGGTCTACCAATTCAAATGTTAATGTCTTCCAGAAACACACTCTCTTAGTTCCTTCCCTGTCATTGCTGAGACAAAATGTCTGATACCCACAACTTAGAGGAGAACCAGTTGTTTTGGTTCACAGTTTTAGAGGGTTCAGTCTGAAGCAGAATGGAGCAGCCTAAAGGCAAGCAGGGGTATCCTGTTGAAACCATGTCGGGCAGAAAGCAGGAGAAGGCATGAACCAGGGACAAGAGTACACATTCCCAAGTCATGACTCCCATGACCCATCTCTTCAGACCAGGAGTCACTTACCATCAGCACACAGCACATTCAGCTACCAACACATCAATGATGAATATAGGGCTCCCATGATTAAGTCAATTTCCAAAAGCCCAGCCTCTGAACATGTGAGACTTTGGGAGACATTGTAGATTTAAACCATAAAAAATCCTAACATACACACTTAGAAGTGATATTTTTACCAACTGAGTATCCCTTAGCCCAATCAAGGTGATACAAAACATTAATCATCCCTGGGTAGTTCTAAAGTCTATCTTTTTTCAATAATAAGGCTTTAAGCATAAGTGTACAGCTTTTCTGAGTTCATTGAATCATTTCTAGTGAGTTTTTAAACTTGAGGGTCATTTGGAGAAATCAGCCTTAAAACTGATATCTAAAGTGAGGCGAGACTCATAAGAACTATTCTTTCTGACCTAGCAGTTTGCCTAGTTTCAGATATTCTGAAGATAAATGCTGACCATCCTGACACTTTTTAACATTTTTGTACTCATCTTCTGTGAACAAGATGGTCTCCTTCAAAATCCCAATAACAAAATAAAGTCACTTAACTTATAATCTAAATTCAAATTTCCTCCTTCTCCACTGTTGGTGGGAACATAGACTGGTGAAACCACTGTGGAAAGCTGTATGGAGATTCCTTGAAAAGCTAGGATTAAAAGTCCCATTTAACCCAATGATTCCTCATCTAGGCATCTTCCTGGAAGAAATAAACATATCATAACACAGTGATATATGTGTACCAACTTTTATAGCAGCATAATTTGTAGTAGCTAAATCTTGGAAACAACCCAAATGCCCATCAACCAAGGAGTGAATAAAAAGTATGTGCTTTTTTTAATATAATGGAATACTACTCAGCCATAAAGGATAAACTTGAGACATTTATAGGTAAATGGATGCAATTTAAGTGAAATAAATCAGACCCATATATGTAAACATCATTGTCCCGACCCGCGGGTAAGTCAACAAAGACCCTAGAGGGGGAGTGGGGATGATATCGGACAAGAGACATGAGAAATGGAGACAAGACAGGATTCTGATCAAGTCTCATTTATTTAGGAATAGCTCAGCATATTTATAGGGAGTGGGGAAATGAGGAAGTCAGGTCATGTGATGTAGTAGTGTAGGTAAGCAACCATGGGTGGTACTAACCCTTTGGCGGGAGTATCTAGGCAACAGTTGGGCGGGCTCAACTTTCTGGAGGGAGTAACTCTGGGCAATGGTGGGAGGAAGTGGAGAAACAGAAACTTATCTTTATGAAAGCAGGAGTTTGACTAATACTCCTAAAATGGCAGTTATTGCAAAATGAATCCTTATAAAAATGGAGGACAGTCACAGGTCCTCAACACATCATATTGTCTCACTACTGAAAAAAAAACTGAACATGTAAATAAGATTCAAAATGTACAATAGATACTGTGAATTGTGAAGAAACTATTCAAAAGAAAAGACAGACTGTGATAGGGAAAAGTGGACTTGGAAAAAGGAAAGGGAAAAAATACGTTTATACACAAGATAGTTAGATAGTTGTATAGCTAGTTTCTCTTAGTTCATTGAAAAGAAATGTTTATGCTAGTATTGTTTGGACAAGATTTCATACCTATATCTTATACTCTGAATAACTATGATGAAGATTACAGTACAAAATATGTTAATTATTTTTACTCTCCTAGTAACCTGTTTTGAAACTGTTTTATTGATATTTTTTCTCTTTAAAATAAAAAAAATCATTCTCACAACAACTCTAAAAATTTTTTTCCAGTTGTATCATACAGATTTTATAGAGCTGTTCTAATTTGTTTTTAAGATGTTACCATATATGATAAAGCTGCAAACAGTTGTATCAAAAAACAAAAAAAAGTACTACTGTGCCTTCTTTCATTATTCTCTACCATACTTGAATTGAGAACTCTCAGAGAAGATGTATAGGGACAACAGAGATCTAAAATTATGTTTGGAGCACAGTTAAGAGGAAATCATTTTAAGGGTAAAGCTAATCATGCAAGCTGACCTTTGGTGGGTTGTAGGTGAAAGGAGAGGTGTGCACTAAGTTATAGGAAATTACAATAGAAGTAAACTACTGAACTGTTTTTGAAGATTTTGAATAAGCATTGACTTAACTAGTAATAAAATATTTCTTTCTAAACAGCACACTATGTTTCAGAGATCATAGTGTAGAAGAGTGAAAGTCAAAGACAACTGTGACTGTTGTGTTAGCAGTGCAGAGAGATTGCAGCATTCCCTAAAGGGAACACTCACAGGACCTGAACGGATCTTTCCTTTGACACTGTCTTATCTGAAGTTCTTGCTTCTTTCTTTTTATCTATTTTTAGCAACAAAGTTTGTTGAGCGCATTTCATATGCCCAGGTTTTCCCAAGCATTGAACTTGTAGTGGTGCAAACCAAGATAAGGTTCTTCCTGAAACTTGTGTTCAAGGGTGAAAAAGAATCATTGTAATTCATCGCTTGAAGGAAAAATGCAAACCGCCAAAGATGTCTTTAATTAGAATCTTAATGAGGTTTAGGTCAAACCATCCCAATTAAACCTAGAAATTAATATTGACCTGAAAAAGGAAAGGATAAAGAAAAAGAAAAGAGGAAAAAAGTCTTCCTGTGTGGGAGGGACTGTTTTGCACACATTCCTGCTATGATGCCATCCACTTCAGGATTTTCTAGAGACCACACAGCTGGGGTCACGTAATCTTACACTTGTAGTCTCCAAAATTTTGAGTTAAATAAACATCTTCCTCTATAGAGTACTCGGTCTCAGGTAATTTGATATTGCAAAGGAAAGTGGACTAATATGAGGTACAAACTTTGTCCTTGATGCCTTGACCCTTCTTTCTACCATCAAAGATGAAAGTCCTCACCCCAGTACCTAGAGTATCAGTCAAGGGAGAGGTCTAGAAAACTCACCAAGGCCAGTACTCTGCTTGACGCTGCATACAAATGCTAATCCAGACAGTCTCTCAGCACGCCTCATTGTGGTGCATATTTTGATAGTTCCTGCTTGGAGATAAAGGATTTTCTCCAAATTTTAGTTTTTCTGAAAGTGACTCTGATATTGTAGAATGAGACTAAAACAGAGAAATATGAGTTCATATTCCAAACCCAAATTTATCCTACCTGAGGTGTCTTTTACCATTGCTAGGTTTCATTTTCTACACTTGTTTGAGGGTATAAACAAAATGGTCTTTAAAGTTTCTTCTAGTTTTTACACAGTGAGAGTCTATATAGGCCAAAGGCAAGTCCACACTGATACATATTGATTCGTCCTTTTGTTGCTAGGAAAAAAGGATCTTTTATCTCACTGGTGTTGCTTAAATTGCATTCTGTCCTGAATTCCTTTTATTTTCTATAATTTACAAATGAGTCTCTATGCCAGGCATTCTTTGTATATGATGTATTCTGTTTTTTCCTAACCACCTGTTAAAATGTTATACAAATTCTAATTAAGTAATTGTTAGTGCCTTTTAACATTTCTGGTACCACTGGTGAAACAGAGAGAGGAGAAATCTCAACTGACCTCATGAGCTAAAGAAGAAAGAAGTGATTACAATTTATTAGACACCACACCTGCCAAATTCTGGTTGTGCGGGCTTCAGGTGGTCTGGAAGTAGAGGATGCAAAATACCTAGGCATCTGAAAGGAGAGAAAGGGAATTTCATGATTGAGTGTTTTGATTTATAGAATCTTGAGGCACAGAATGCCTGGCTTCTGGCCTTTTGTCAGGTTATGCAACACTTCTTTTGTAGAAGATTCAGTCAGTCATAGATACTCCTGCAGAAACAGGCATGAGTGTGGCGTATGATTATGTTTCCTATTAAACAAGTTCCTTAAATGGTGCTTGGTAGCTTAAGGGTGTCCTAGAAATGTCATCTATTGTGTACTAGACTGAGAAAGCTTTCAGGAATCACTTGGAGTATTGTGGGAATTTTTGGAACAAGAGTTATTGGAATCTGCTGTGATTCATTGACTTAATCTGGAATTTCACATAGCTCATTTTAGGTGTCCAGTTTCTGTACCAACCCAATCTGTTTTCTGAGATTCTTTCCCCAGATTTTAACTTTCAATTTAGAATATTTTAGAGTTACAAAAGAATTGCTAGTTTCATGGGAGTTTGTATGTATCAAATAAATTAAACATGAGAAAATATTCTGAAGGATTTAGAAAGAACCCTTGTTTAATATGCCACTGAGTTGGGTTGTCTCTTGTCCCACTATAGCTGTGTGACTACCTTCATCAGGACAATTATTTTGGATAATTATAATTATTTATTTAAAATTAATCCTTAGTAAGTCTTTGCTAAGTCAGAACTGTGTCTTATTTCTTTACCTCTAATGTCTTCTCCTGCAGTATCTGTCAAGCAATAGTTAATGTTGGAAAAGGTCCATAAGAGGAAATGTTCATTGTATCTCAGCATAATTTGAAAAAATATCCTAGAAACGTGATATATGACTAATGGATAAAGCTGGTTAGTATCAATAACAACATTTCTATGGCAAAGGGTCTTTCTAGACAGAATTAAATTAAGACTCTTTTAAGTAGTGAGACTATTCGGGTGGGTCCAAAATGTAATTTTAAGTATCTTTATAAGAGGGAAGCAGAGAAATATTTGAACATAGAAGTTGATGTGCTAGAAGCTGAGAGGGACTGAAGATGTTATGTCGCTCACTTAGAAGATGGAGGAAGCAGGCATCAGGGGATTTAAAGAATGAGCTTCTAGAAGATGGAGAAGGCAAGGAGCTGTGTCTCCAGAAAGAACGAAACCAGAGTGTCTACTTCTGAGCTTTTCCCCATGAAAGCATTTTCAGACATTTGGCTTCCAGAACTTTAATAGAATAAATTTTGTAAATTTTCCAACTGCCAAGTTTTCAATAATTTGTTACAGCAGCAATGCAGGAAAGTTTACTGGCATGAGTCAGAAGACTTCATGTTTAATGAACCAGAGAGACAGTGGAAAACCAAACCTGCTTAGCATTGTTTGTTTTCTATATCACTTTTCTGTAATACAAATTAAATAACTGTCATTCCTGAGCCTGTCACTTAAGCAGTGAATGGCATGCCACTCATAGGCTATTTGGGGTCCTCTATTGTTCAAATTGACTTGAAGAGTCTATGGGCACCCTCAAGAAGCAAGCTAGCCTGGGCATCCTTGTCGGGCTCAAGCTAGCACACTGTTCGTGGTGAATCGGATACCATCTTCATTTACTTCTGGGAAGACACCCCATCCCACACAGACACGAACGCTTCCTGCCTGAACATGTTGTTACTTTATTTGCAGAGGACCGTTTCAGAAGTGCTAGAACCAGAAATAATGTGGACATTTTAAACTTGGTTTGTTCAAAGATCCTGAACTCAAATTTGGGAGATCTGACCCCCTACATCTCTGAGCAAGGTCTGGCTCATCACATCTCAAAATTCTGTTGAGGAGTCACTGGGGTATCTGCTTGATATCACTCAACCTCCAGACCTGTGAGCTCATGTTTTGACAAACTATAAAAATATTCAGTGCTTAGACACATATAGATTGCCATGGTTAGTGTTTTCCTTAGAACTCAATTCAGACACCTTAATGAGACCTGCCTTTCTGTGAACATAAGTCTCTACCATTCTGTCTCCTCTCTAATTTCATTCAAGTCACACACATAGACACACTTGGTCCCCAAGGTATTAGAGTTTTAGCTTCAAGTGTAACATATATAGGGATTGTCCCTTTGGGTTTATGAAAATGAAAATCCAAGATAAAACTAGTTTATTTGGGGAGAAATTATTTACTTTGAGATCAAAGTAATGTGTCTGTGTGGTAGTAGTCAAATTCAGGCATCTGATACAAGCTTTGTTTGATGCTGTATATTTTATTACCAACAAACCACAATTCAGTCCAACTCAACTCAGCTGACCACAGCTCTGCTCCTCCTCATATTACCCAGGATGTTTCCAGATAAAGGAATGTTGAACTTTTACATAACTTCATGGTTGCGGCAGCTTGAAGATAGGTGACCACCAGGCTCAGTTTATGCTCAGTTGTGAATCTGTGCCCCTAGAAACCTACTGTGCCCAGAGCAGGTCCTCCCTACTTGCCTGGGAGCAGGGCTGTACACCTTGGATCAGAAAAGTCATGCAGTGGATTTCATGGTGGGAAGGTTTTCAGATGTCCTTACTGATCTCCAATACCTGCTATTATTCTTTCTGTTTAAATAGAGCTAGATTTGGCAACTTGTAATAAATAATAGATAGCACATGATAAAATATCACCTTAAATTTGGAGGTTATAAGAACCTGAGGCTCCGTCATTTTCTTTCATTTGGATTCGTCACTCTGGGGGAACCCAACTGTCAGGATTCAGTCAATATTATGCAGAAGCATACAGGCGAAAAAACTGAGGAGAATCAGTAATGCTACCAACAGCCACATGAGTTAACGTCGAAACGGAACTTTCCCTACTTCAGCACTGAGATGACACTAGCCTGGATGATACTTTTATTTCAGTCTTTGAGAGACTCTGAGGCTATGGACTTACCTAAGCCATGATCTGCTTTCCGGTGGACCTAAATGTTAAGATCATTAATTTTTATTGCTTTAAGCTGCTAAGTTGATAAATAATTTGTTCTGTGGCATCATGTGTTAAATAAGCCACTGACTGTTGAAATGTTAGTGTACAAATCAGAAATACGTACAATATAAATCAGGCAAGGGCAGGAGTGATGCAGACTCTCTTCTCACTTGGTCAAGGTGAGAGGCCAGAGGATCCATCAGGAGGCCAGCACAGATCAAACTCAGCAAAGGGGAGCTCTGCACAGGGGGAGAACAGATCTCTTCAATTCTCTATCCAGGTCAGTGCTTCACATCTTTATTCCTGGAGTGCATTCAACTCTCTAAGAACATAGAGCTGGAGTGTGAACATCTTGAAGAATAAAGAATTTTTAAACTGATTATGCAATCCATAATCAAGTTTGAAGCTGTTCCCCAAGTTACTCCAGCCTGTTTGAAACAGATCCTGCATTTTTTTTAATACTGTGATTATAGTTTCTCTGTAATAAAAACTGGCAACATTTGTTGATTCATCTTGCAAGGTTGTCTTAAGTCTCCCCACTCAGAAATAGGTAAAATTTTTGGCTCTAAATTTTTTAGTATTCTATATGGTTTGAACTGTGGAAATTGAAATTATTGATGTAATTATAATTTCTTTAAAAAGTATTCTGTGATATATAGTTATAATGTGATTTTTATCTCCACTAAGCCAATTTTCAAGCACTGTCTTGCAAGTAATGCAAAGTTTTTCATTTATCTGGATGGCATTTGCTATCATGAATACATTTATAAACCCACATTCTTTTAAGATTGTCTGCACACTTTTTTCCTATTATATAGAAACTGTCTCTCGATTCCTGAGTACTACTCTATTTCTGTTATTGCAATGCTATGACAAACATAATTAACTTTAAATTAGTATGTGACTCTGTCCCTCATTATTCTCAACTTCGGAATTTTTCTGAGTTATTTTCAGTGGATTCTAATTTTGTTAAGAGTTTGCAGCAAAATTCAGGTCAGTCCGATTGAAACGTTCATGTTTTTAATCATTACATAGTATTAGTACTATTTCCCAGTTCTCTTTTCTCATCATTCAACAAAGAGAAAGGAAAGCAGGTGGAGAATATCACTTTAGAGTAGGTGCATTAGAAAACCTTTCCATAATGACTCTGTCTTAGTCACATATACCTTTTGACTAGCCTGTAAGCCAAGTTTCTGAGAGTGTGACCTGGTTAAAGTATGTTTTAATTTCTCAATTCACAAACTAATACAATTGATCAGCTGAAAGAAATGTGTCTGACATATTCTCTAATCTAACTTATCCATAAATAGATTCTAGGAAACAATGTGCTCTTGGGTTTGGCCAGGTCAAAAGTAGAAAGTTAATCTGTGTGCAGTGTGGAAATATTTATTGAAGTTAATGAGAAAGAAATTCTGAATACATGAACATTTTTCATGTATTTATGCAAATTTTACTAATTATTATGGGCAAACAAAAAAATAGATGTCCAGGGAAAGGCTAATTTTTTTCTCATTGTTGCATGCTAATGAACAAAATTTCAAATATCTGTCTTCCAAGGTTAATATTGTAATTTGGTGAGCTTTCAAATGACTTGACTTCTATTACTCTGCTGGAAGTCTTCCAGGAAACCCAAATCAGCTCAATAGTGTTTAGTAATTTCAGACCTAATGGTGGGCATTGGTTATACAAGGTGTCATTCTGATGGAGGAGAAATCAAGAATACTCACCACCATTCCTTTATGATGCAGATGTTAATTATTTCATATTTATTCATACAAATGGACTTAAAGCCAAGGTGATATCTGTCTTTATCTATAACTTAATTGACATTTTTGATAATTTTGCTATTTTTTTCACGTCAGAGAAAAAATGTGTATTTATAAGTAATAAAGTTCACAACTGGTTTCGACAAAGATTTTGCTGCTGGTCATGGATACCTAAAGGGCTGTTCTATGCAGGCAGGGGCACATTAAGAGTGTGTGCCTGCACTGAAGGAATGACTAACACCAAGATACGGAAGATTCAGAAACAAGCACATACCTTAACTGAAAGAGCAAGTTTCAGGAAGTCTCGCAGAGACCAGCATCGTGGCCTGTCTGTTTGGGACCTGACCTCTGGGACCCACAGAGTGGCCCGGGCTGTGTGGATTGAAAGTCTGTGCAGACCTGCATCTCGGCACAACTGTTTCGGACTGGTAGGCCCACCCTTCATCCACGGGGAACTGCCTGGAGACCGGCATCTGGTCCAGGTCTGTTTGGGCCCGTAGCCCTGCACTTCACCCCCAGGAAGTCTCCCAGAGACCAGCATCATGGCCTGTCTGTTTGGGACCTGAACCTCTCGGACCCACAGAGTGGCCCGGACTGTTTGGATTGGAGATATTGTGGAGACTGGCATCTTGGGAGGTCTGTTTGGGACTGGGAACCTTGCAGAAACCAGCATTTTGGCCTGATTCTTTGGGGCCTGTAGGCCCACCCTTCACTTGCAGAGAACCGCCTGGAGACCCGCCTGGGAGAAAGTAAGGTGGCCTGGCCTGCCTGAGATTCCACAGGCTCCGGGCTGACCAAACCCAGCATTCGCCGTACAAATTAGAGAGCCAGGAGGCCACAGAGGAGAGTTAGGACCCTGTGAGGAGGCCAAGAGCCTGTGGGGGAGCCAATGCCACTCCAGGAACTGAGGGTGTAAGAGGAAATTCACCACACATGCAAATAAAGCTTTGGAACACCACTCAAAGTAAGGAAATATAGAAAAATGGCAAAAGGAAAGACCAAAAGGCAGGCTCAAAGCCCTAGCCCTCCCCAAGAAAGCTTAGAAGCTGTGTAAATAGAAGAAAAAAGAAGCCATACACCTGAAATGTCTGAAATGATATCAAATGAAATAAATATGCAAATAGGGACAGCTATGGAGAAATTCAAACCAGAAATACTTGCCCAGGTAAAACAAGAATTGATCAAAACAGTGAAAGAAATAGTGAACGCATCTAGTGAAAACACAGCTAAAAAATTAGAGGAACAAAGCAAACAGATAGAATCCCTCAAAGAACAATATAAGAAACAAACAGAATGCATAAAGCAGATTCAAAAAGATATACAGGAAATCAAAACTTCTATTGAAAGCTGTAAAAACCACCTCGATGAAAGTGAAGATAGAATTTCAAACTGTGAAGATAAGATTGCAGCCAGTGAGCAGGAAAGACAAGATCTTTTAAAAATAACAAAGAATCAGGAAATAACAATTCAACACCTGCAAGATGATGCAAAGAAAAATAACATAATATAATAGGGATAAATGAAAAAGAAGGGGACAGCCCAAATGATATCAAGAGGATATTTACAGAAGTAATAGCTGAAAACTTCCCAAACATCAGAAGAGAAACTGACATCTGGAAAAGTGAAGCATATAGAACTCCAAACAGCCATAACAAAAATAAAACTACACCCAGACACATAATAATCACCATCCCAGAAATCCAACATAAGAATAGAATACTAAAAACTGTTAGAGAGAAAAGAGAGATCACCTATAAAAGGAAAACCTATCAGAATCACGGCAGACTTCTCAACACAAACAATGAAATCAAGAAGAGCATAGAGTGAAGTCTTTCAGATCCTAAAGGAAAACCACTTCCAACCCAGACTGACGTACCCTGCAAAACTGTCCTTCAAAATGGATGGAGAAATAAGATACTTCCATGACAAAGAACAGCTGAAGAACTTCATGAACACCAAACCAAACCTACAAAGAATACTGAAAGATATTCTATATACACACAGGAGAAAACCACCAAGCAAGGCAGACAGTTAAACAGAATGGAAAGCTAAGGACACAACAGCAGAAAGATAACATGTCAACAATAAGCCAATATATAACAGTTACAACCATTAATGTAAACGGCCTCAACTCACCAATCAAAAGAAACAGACTGGCAGAATGGATCAAGAAACAGCATCTACAAGAAACCCATCTAAACCAAAAGGACACTCATAGACTGAAAGTCAAGGGATGGAAAACAATACTCCATGCAACAGGAAACCAAAAAAAAGCAGGAGTGGTAATCCTGTTTGCAGACAATGTGAATTTCAAACCAAGAATGCTCCAAACACATAAAGAAGGTCACTACATACTAGTTAGGGGAAAACTTCAAGAGGAAGAGATAACAATCTTAAATATGTATGCACCAAATTCCAGAGCACCCAGCTATATAAAGCAAATACTAACAGAAATGAAAAATCAAATAAGCAATAATACAATTATAAAGGAGACTTTAAAACACCATTGACCCAAAGGGAAAGATCAACTAGACAGAAAATCAGAAAAGACATAACAGAACTGAATCACACCTGTGAACAAATGGACTTGATAGATGTATACAAAGTGTTCCATCCAACAACATCAGAATACGCCTTCTCATCAGTACATGGGACATTCTCTAAAATAGACCATATACTAGCGCACAGAACATATTTAAGTAAATGCAAAATAATTGAAATTATCCCATGCATGTTATCGGATCATAGTGCAGTGAAAGTAGAAATTAATGATAAAAGAAATTGCAAAAAACCTACAAACACATGGAAATTGAATAATACTCTCTTGAGCAATCAGTGGGTCACAGAGGAAATTAAAGAAGAAATTAAACAATATTTACAAGTCAATGAAAATACAGACACAACTTACCGGATTTTGTGGGATGCAATGAAAGCAGTCCTCAGAGGAAAATTTATTGCATTGAGTTCCCACATCAGGAAGACAGAACGAACACAAATAAACAACCTGATGCTACAACTCA
>PVJX010043905.1:0-13484 GCA_004027295.1 Dolichotis patagonum
ATACCAATGAGAAAAGTCTCCTTACAAGAATAAAATGGACTGCAACTGTGTACTGAAAACAACAGAGACACAATTTAAAACCACTTCTTTTTCTATAAACACTGCTGCAAGTTAGAAAACAAAGCACAAATCATGTGCTGTGAAAGATTTATTCTTTTGGGTGAAACTATGGATTATGCTGTGTCTCAACTTATGGTACTTGTTTGCTACTCGCTGTTTCGGTTATGTAGCCTACAAAGAACTTTTTTATTTTTGTAGCTACTAAAGATACTTGCTCTATTTAAACACAACCAGTAATAGAATATATTACTGCAATGGAAGAGAGAAGGAAATCTGCATTTAGAGCCTGGAGTTGCCCATTTTGTGATGCATTGCATCATTTATAGATAAATTATTGCAGCAAAGATTTGAAGCCAGAAGCAAATAAAATTAATAAACTGCTCAAGATGTCAAGTAAGCATCTACTGTACAAGCCCAGATATACACGGTACAATATAAATGATGTGCAGTGCACAGGAATGGGACCCTTACTTAAGGTGTTTGTTACATAAGGGAATTTTATAAAATGGAGAAATGCTTACAATAATTAGTAGAATGATGAAGGAACACTCAAATCTTTTGAAGATGGATTCACTGGCTATATAAATAAACTTGAATGAGTTCTTAAAAGAGGAGCTGGATATTTTCTATTATAAAAGATAAATGTCAATTTTACAGACTTTGATGAAAAGCAGTTAATTGTATTATGTTCTCCAGATATTTTTAAAGATTACTTTGGCATTGGAGAAATAACTAGTCTGCAACTTTAAGGCAAAGATGATATTTAACATAGTGTCATAAAGTATGTGCTTTTATTCAAAAGAAACTCATTCTATGAAAGTAATAATTTTAAAATTGATATTTAAAAATATTTCCATCCTTATAGGATTCTTGCCATTTAAAACGATATGAATAATTCACATCAAAAAAATCATGTTTCACACTTTATAAACTTGGAAATCATTTTTCTAACCTGTTTTAAAAGCTTCCAAAAAACATTTCAGTAGAGAATGAATCCATCGACTTAAAATGTAGCAAATATTAGCTGTAATGTTAGGAAAAATGGACATTTATCACCCTTGCTCAATAAATGCTTTGTGAAAGTGAAGATGAGATTGAAAAATACGTTTTATTACTTGGTAGACAAAACCATTTAGATCTATGTACATTTGTAAAATGTAGTTTACTGCCTTAAAATTTAGTAGAGAACAAACAGCACCTAGAACCAGACCTTAAATAGCTCCATCACGCAGTACCAAACACATATTTCTTTTGTTTAAGAAATTATGCTCAACTAAATTGCTGCAGTTTTAAAGAGCATTCTACAGTAACAACAAAAATAGTTTAAAACCGTTAGTTTCCTTAATTTTTCTGAAACTACTATTTTAAGTATGTTTTGTACTCTATACAAGCAAATAATGTATGAACACATACATACGTGTAATTATACATTTATTTACTGAAGACTTGTTATTAAAATGTAACTGATAAGATATGATTTTTTAATGTAGGCTGCTACTCTACAGCATGCATGGATGTAAAAACAAGTTTAAAATCTACAAATGCAGGAAGAAAACAATCAGATTTCCACTTTATACTATAAGTAAGCATATCTAAACTAATGTATTTGTTATATGGCTTTGACCACAAAGTAAGATTTTCTCAGGCAAAATATTGTCCTTGTAATCATACCATGCCAGTTGAGAGCTAATTGTTTTTGCTGCTATATGGACTCTCAGGACCTCTCGCAGTTCACCAGAGCATAGGCAAGCAGCCCACGTTTCAGAAACAAACTCTTCTACACAAGGAGCTAGCAGTGTCCAGAGAGCACAAGACCTTTATTTTCCCAATCCCTGTGATAGCTTGTGCTTCTGTTTAAATACCAACACCCCATAAACTCACAGCCATTTATCTTACAATAAGAATTCTCCACAGTTGCTCTACAGTTTTATCACAAAATGCAAACAAAATTTCTTTGCTAGCCCCCCAATCAGATAATGTAACTGCATCTTCCTCCCTGTTTTAGACTTTTATTTGGCATTCCCTGGTAACTACTCCAAACCTCATGTTAACATTACGTCAGGTAGATAAAGTTTATCATTTTCTGTGGGAATGGGGTTACTTGGTTCTTGGTTTGATTTGCAGACCACAGTATCCGTATCTTATATAGCTATCAATAAAAATCAGCCACTTCATTTCCAAAAGATTAAAAATGTGTTCTTTGTATACACTTAAGTTATTATATTTTTTGTAAGGATGGATTTGCCTGAAAATGAGTAAAACATCTTTTCTGAGAGTAAATATAATATATACTCATTATTAAAAACTCCTAAATTCTAACTTGAAAAAAAAAGGCAAATTTTCACATAACAGAGGGAAAAGTTTAAATCGTTAGCCACTTGAAAAAGACAGTGTGGCACTTTCCAGTAAAATTAGAAATAGATATCTCTGGGCCCAGAGTTTAGCTCAGCAGCACACTGCCTGCCTGTTAAGCATGAGGTCATGAGGTTGATCCCCGACATAAATAAATAAATAAATAAATAATAACGAAAGAAAGAAAGAAATAGACACCCTTGTGTCCCAACAACTATTCTTCTAACTATGTGCCCTGGAGAAGTTTTACCTGTGTGACACTAGGAGACGCAATCATTTTAGTGGTATCATTCACAGTAGTTCTAAACCAGTAAATAACTTTGAAAGAACTGTCGAATGCATACACATGGCATCCTGTACAGAAATAACAACAAATGGAAACCAGCTGCACATTACATGGAATTCTGTAGAGCAGTGAAAATAAATGCACTAAAACTCCATGTTACAGGAACTATTGTACAGAAGTGGAAATAAATGAAAAGTGCATGCTACAAGAATACTATTCGGCATTAAGAAATAAACTCTGGGCACATTCTGTATTTATGGGGAATTCTGTATTTGTTTATATTGCTCAACTCAGTGTTAAGAAATGGATGCAAGTCTCAGAAAAATAAACATTGTAATTTGTGAGGTTCAAAAGGAAAAGAACAAAACTAAACTATAAAAATAGTAAAGATATATGTGCATTTTAAACCTATAAAGCAACAAATGGTTATTCCCAACTCAATTGGTTATCTCTAGAGAGAAGGGACAGACATGAATAGTGAAAGGCACCTTGGAGTAATTTTAACTAGAAAGAATTAGATATTGATAGTTATCTATAGTAACTAGCTGCTACAGTGAGTCTATGCCATTGTCAAAGACTGTGCTCTCAGGGCTGGTACAGTAGGTCTACGCTATTGTCAAGGACTGTGGTCTTGCTCTCCTCTGTATGTGGTTTTCCTCTGCATGCTAGCAAGGTGGCTGTCCTGCCAGGCTTCATGGCCACAGTCAGAAAAAAGTTGAAATCTAGCAATTGAATCAGTGGTATCTGATATTGTCAGTGCAGCAGCCATTTTGTTGTAGCACATACAAAGATTATATACTGAAGACAATGGAAGAGGAAGAAACAATGAGATGTGATATTTTCATTTGCCTTGTTTGGAAGATGTGTATGGGAAAGAGTATTAAAGGTAACCTATGTTCAGAAATCAAAGCATCCTGTTGTTTTAAATAAGTGATAGGACAAATAATATATGGAAGTAATTATTTGGGTGTCAGGAAATTAAGACCATAATTATTTTGCAGATAATATATAAATAAATCTAGTTTTGATATATTCGTGAATATAAGATGTTTATAGAGAACAAATTTTACCTAGTACATCGACAAATGTTACATTAAAATAATCCTAGATTACACAGACATGTGAATTTTAGAGCTATGAGGAAACCTAGAGGATGTTCATTTTAACTTTCATTTCAACATCTTATCATAATAGAGTGTTTAATGCCTTAAAATGCACGAACCCATTCCTTCTGCTATCATGTGGATTTTCAGCATTGTTTCTTCCTGTAGCAGGTGGACTTTTGCCCTAGGCAATAACTGAGAAGGCTGCAACCAGCTGAAAGAGATGGGAAAGTCAATTCTTTTTGATATACCTTCTTTCTCTCCCTGCCTTCTCTCCTCCCTGTTTATAAGCCTCATTATGCATTCTAGTTCTATAGACAATTTAGTTTAGAGAAAATCAGAAAACTCAACTTGCAAAGTGAAGATTGATAAAAAAGAAAATCTGTGATCCCTGGCTATAATCATCTGAATCCAAATCCTGTTTCTAGCAATCCATCTCTTGCAACGTGATTGGTGAATATTAATCATATTGAACATGAACTCTGATCCTCCACATAACTTTCTAGACTTTTTAGACTTTCTAAAATTCTAGAGTTTCCTTGAATTTTACTTCTGCAACCTGTGTTTCCTTCCTGACCAAAAAGATGTCTTAATTCGCCCATTATTACAGCTTCTCTTCCAGAAGGCAGAGTTCTCACACCAGAAATCTATAGAATCCTTAAAATACCCACCGCAAAGCTTGTAATTTTCTGCACTCTTCTTCTCTTTATGAAGCAAAAAGACATTGCAACACAGAAAGGCAAATAAAGGCAGGGGAATCACAACTTAGTTTTTGGTTCCAATGTTGCATCCTATCGATTATACAAATTTCTGAAGGTTCTTATCCTTCGTCTCCTACATCCAGACAATGAAATGTATTTAATTCACTGACTATATGAAGTATCATGCTTCACATTTCTCAAAATCCGTAAGACTATTTTGCTTTTAGCTAGGAAAAATCATGATGCAGTCTCCTGGAATATAAATTTTATTCTAAGATTTGGGAGTGAGGAAAGTTAAAATGATTTTACTCATAAATAATGCAGAACACTGATTAGCTATTAAAGGAAGCACATGTCATGGAGTTCAAAATGTTCATGAATGTCTACACTCAAATGGAAAATGTGAAAGAAAATTGACTCAGCAAGTTGTCATGGGTTTCACGCTACTCTTGCCTTGGGTGTACTTTGGAGAAAATTTTAGACAATATTCATGAATATGTTGTGTATTGTCAGACAGTTAGCAGGTGCTCAATGGCAATAAAATAAAATTTTTTCCTGCAGACATTTCTTTTCAGTGGGCATTTCTCACAAACGTGTGGCATTGCACATCACACAAATGAGGACATGTCCACAGGGAGGTGTGTATCAGCGATAATGCAGCAGAGAACAAAGCACAGCACATATGTGACAGAATCAATAACACCTTGAACCTAGTAGACTAGGAAAGAAAGGTCACTTTTGAGGGTTAAGAACTTTTGGGAGAGTGGATAGCTCTAGGCAAAGCCAAAGGCTATGTGTCCCATATAGTCTTCAGCTTTCTAAAACAGCCACCCAGAACTGCTTTCCTAAACTCAGGTACAGAGTGAGACAGAGAGCTTGCTGACAAATCCTTAACCTGCTCTCTTGGTGCTTAAGGTAAAGAAGAAATATACATGTTTCTCTTTTCAACAGTCTTCACAGATATGGCAAATGCAATTTTGCAGATACAGTCTTGCAGTTTTGGAAGTAGTTGTGGAAATCACAGGGCCCTCAAACTGAGGATTGGAATCCATTAAAAGGTAATAAAGAAACTTAGCTGGATCATCTTATTTTTATTAGCTAGAAGAAAGCATTTTTGATTATGGAGAATTGAGTGGCAAGGAAAACACCAGAGAGCTTTGTAATTTGTAAGAGTGAATTATGTTCTTTCAGATTTTTCATTCAGGTAATCTGTAAGCTGGTTTCATATATGTATGTATGAGGCTGGTCTCCACAGAAAATGATTTTGTATTGTGGGTTGCAGTCAAAAAAGCTTAAGAGCTTCTGATAGGAAGTTCCCTTTTATTATTCAGATAATGAACTGCAAAGTTTAAGGGCTTTTTCATAGACAGATTGTGAATTTTTGTTAATATTAAGCCTCTAATCTGGAGTCAGATCTCCTGATTTACCTAAAGTTTACTTTTATCTTTCTTTCTGCTAACCTGTTCTCAATTAACATGTAACTCCAAATTTTGGAAAACATTTATGTTCTGCAAGAAATATCCTAGTGACATTTAAACAAATGCCAAAAATTTGGGCCAAAGTTCTTGGGTTTATAAAAATATGCCTTTTTAAGTTCTCTTTCCCTGAAATTATTGCCCCTTTCCCTAAAAGTACTGCAGTACTGTAGTGGGGACCTCAGACCTGTTCCCCACTCATCCTTACCTCTTAGTATTAGTGCCATTGCATGATCTTTTTCCCTTACAGGTGGGCACAAATGTCTCCCTCCTAATGAATAGAATATGGCAAACATGATGGGCTGTTACTTCAGTGATTAGACTTCAAAGAGATTATTGTTTTATCTTGTTTGCTCTTTTTTTTCTTGCTTGCTCTGTTGAACAAACTTCCGTATTGTGAATTGTCCCATGGAGAAGCCTGCATGGTAAGAGTGAAGAAAACTTTACCAATGACCACTAACCACCAGAGGCTCTCAGCCCAGCTGCTGTGAGAAATGAAACCTGCGAAGAGCCACACAGGAGAGCTGGGCAGCATCCTGCCCCAGCAAAATGTGGGTGGATATGGAAGTTGCTGCTCAATCTTAGCTGGTCTGCAGAGAGTTTCCTGTGACATAAACATACAGATGTGTGTGATAAAAACACACATCTAAGCTAGATATGAGTTTTTGACTCATAGAAACCGTAGATAAATGGTCAAAATCTTAAGCTTCTATGTTTGAAGATGTATTGTTATGCAGCAATAGATAAATGTTACACCAGTTACCTACCAATGACATACAGAAAAGCTTGCAGTGGTTTTCCTCACTAATAAGAAGAATGGTTAATGCAGATTTTTAACACAAATAACCTTATGGGACTGGCATGCTGGACTTGGGAGAAAAGTGAGGCCAGTGTATAAGGAGACTCTAATATGAATATGATTGAAATTAATGTATTTTAAAAGGCAATACAATCCTGTAATTTTTTACAAAGAAACAGGAAAACCTCATGGTGGGAATTGTTATGGCTTGTGTCTAGATGTCTCCCAGTACTTCATGCAGTCATAGGCAGGGCTTTTCCAAGGTAGTTGGGTCTAGAGTATGTAGTGCAGGGATCAAGGATGTGATGCTGGAATTGATTCATGGTAAGATGCCAGCATTAGAGGAGCCCCAACTGGACTCTAGAACTACCCACTCTAAGAGTTGGTAGTCTGGATAAGATATAAGGGACAGAAAGAAAGTCATTTGTTGCTTATCACTTGCAGCATCTTCAATACTTTACTGCCTTCTTGTCTTCTGCCAGCAATAGACTGTTTTTCTTCTGCAGTGCCCCTCTGCAATGCCACCCTGCCTTGGAGCCAGCCGACTGTGGACTGAAACCCCTACACACTGTGAGTCAAATAAACATTTCTCCTTTAACTTTGAGTATCTGATATTTTTATCTCAGTCACAAGAAAAGTAACCAGGACTTGAATATAGAATGGTACTACCATGATAAGCAAAGGTTCTTCAAAAAATTGAATGGAATTTCCATTTGATTTTAGCAGTTTGACTCCAATGGGAATACCCAAGAGAGTTAAAAACATATGTCCACATAAATACTTAAACAGCAATGTTAATAGCTGCATTACTAACCAGTCTCAAAGTAGAAAACACTGAAATATCCAGCAATGAATAAATGAATAAATAAAATGTGATATATTTATACATGGAATTATTCAACCATGAAAAGGTATAAGTACTGGCATGTGTTACAACATAGATGAAAGTTTAAAACTCTGTACTAGGAGCCAAGGATATATCTCAGAAGTTTAGTGCCTGCTTGGAAAACGTGAGGTCTTGAGTTCAATTCTTGGTACTTCCCCTACCCCAAAAAAATGCAGTATTAAATGAAAGAAACCAACACAAAACACCACAGATTATAAAAGCCACTATAAATGAAATGTCCAAAATAGGTAAATCTATTTAGATAGAAAGTAGATCATCAGTTTCTAGGACAATGGAATGGAGGGTATGTGATATGTATGCCAAATGGGTATGGATTTTTTGTTTTGTTTTGAAAGATACGCATATGATTTGCCACCCTACTGCTAATAGCCAAACATCAGCTGCTTCCAAGCAGCAATCCATCTCATTAATGAGCAAATCCACTTCCTCCCTAAACTATCTGAAACTTTTTCAGCATATATTCAAGTCAAAGTTTTGTATATGTTTTTCTTCTGTAAAATTTTATAGGGGATCAAAAATTTTATTGTTTAATTCCCTAATGGGATTTTATACATAGCCTGCTAGATAGAAATTATTTTAAAGTACTTATAGAAAAATTAATGCAAACACAACTACAAAGACACTCAGTCACCTTATATTTGACAAAGGTGTTGGAAAAATTGGCTCTCCACATGCCGAAGATTAAAACTAGACCCATGTCTATCACCATGCACTAAATTAAAGTCAAAATGGATCAAAGATCTAAATATTAAAACAGAAACACTAAATCTACTGGAAGACAAGGTAGGTAGAAATCTTGGAGACATAGAGATAGGCCAAGAATTCATGACAAAACAGAAACCACATAGGAAGTACTTCAAAGAAACAACAACTGGGATCTCATCTTATTAAAAAGTTTTTGTACTTCAAAAGAAATCATCAACAAAATGAAACAAAAACCCATTGAATGGGAAAGATTTTAGTCATCAGTCCCTCAGACAAAGGACTTACATCCAGAACATACAAAGAATTGAAAAACATCAAGCCCCCCAAATTTAAAAACCCTCTCCAAAAATGGGCATCTGAGATGAACACACATTTCTCAGATGAAGACATACAAATGGCAAATTAATACATGAAGAAATGTTCGCCATCACTGGTCATTCGAGAAATGCAAATTAAAACAGCATTGAAATTTCATTTCACTCCAAAAAGGATGGTTGCCATCAAGAAAACAACTGACAACAAATGTTGGTGAGGCTGCGGGAGGAAAAAGGAACACTGCTTCCCTGTTGTTGAGAGTGTAGACTGGTACAGCCACTGTGGAAATCAGTATGGAGATTCCTCAAAGAGCTAGGATTGGAAGTTCCATTCAAGCTAGCTATTCCCCTCCTGGGTATTTTCCCAGAAAAGTTGAAAAGGTCATGTCTCAGTGATATATGTGCTTCTATGTTTATAGCAGCGCAATTTGTAATAGCTAAACCTTGGAAACAACCCCAATGCCCATCAACCTCGGAATGGATGAAAAAGATGTGGTTTTTTATACAATGGAATATTACTCAGCTAAAAAAGGATGATCTTGAAGCTTGAGGATGATCTACAGGTAAATGGAGGCTATCCTCCAAAGTGAAATAAATCAGACTCACATTTGTAAATATCATATTGTCTCTCTAGTATAAACATAATAATAAAAAACTGAAAGAGTAATAGGATTCAAAATGTATAATAGATATTATAATAATGAAAGGGAAAGAAAGTGCTGTAAAGGATATAACTGTATATGTTTAAGTGTGCAAGATAGATAGCCATACTACTAAGATTTTGTTAGTTCATCAAACAGAATGCTTTGTACTGTCATTGTTTGATTGTCCACTTTTTATGCTTTGATTTTGTGACTTGAGTAACTACTTCTAAGATAATGATATGTAATTTATCAACTAGTGATTTCTTATTGTTTTGTTGAAATTCTGTATTATTTCTACCTTGTTATTTTGCTTTTTTTCTCTAAATAAAAAAATGAAACACACACAAAAAAAGAAAAATTAAAAACTTGTCATTAGGTCATAAAAGAAAAAATTTCTTTGAACAAGATCATTTAATCAGCAAACCTAGAAAAAAGGAAATTTAACATGCGAAAGAGGGTCATTTGGATATTTTTCAGGAAGAAGTACTCTGAAGTTCAAAAGAAATTTATTACATTTGCACAAATTAATATTTAAGAATGTAAATTATAAACTTTTCCATGCTCTGTATTTTTCCCCTCTCAAAGTGCATATTTGAGGTCTGCCTACCATGACCATTGTTTTAACCCTTACTCTCATATCCAGTGATTTTTCTAAACAAAGGAAGTCATGTCCCTCACTGCAGGAAGTAAATCTTTGTTGCATTTACTTCAATTTAGCGGAACTCAAACAAGGTTTTTTTTTTTTTTCATAAAGTGCAGAAAAGATGGAAAAAAAGAAGGCAAGGAAAAAGAAAGGAAGAGTAAAAATGAAAGACTTTATTAATGGATCCAGTGCACACCGGAAATCCCAGCACTCAAAAGGCTAAGGCAGGAGATTTGTTAATGCTTAATGATTCTCAAACTCAGCCTGGGCTATGTGGTGAGTTCCAGAGCAGCCTGAGCTATGTAGCAAGAATCAATCCAAAACAACAACAAAAACTTATTAATGGGAAAATCTTAGTGTAATTACAAGCAAATTGTGGTTTAGTAGTTTGCACTCTGAAAATAAGAAATCTCTTATTTATTATTTTAAGAACTCAAACAGTATGAAAGTTATTACTAAACAAAGGAAAATTAAATTTTAGCCTGATTTACAAAACCCCTTTCGCTAACTTTTGCCTGCCTGTCCAGCCTTTCCTTCTTGTCCCTCCAGCAAGGCTGCTTCGTTGCTGCATGCTTGATATTCTAAGAAAGCCCTTCACTGTCTTGTCTAGCAAATGTCTGTTTATCCTTGAAGAGGCAAGTCAAATGTTATCTCCATAGGGAGCAGCTCAACTCCCAGGCAGGAAGCAACATCTTCTGCTTCACGTTGCTATCAACCTTATTATAAGATCCTTCATTACACTGCAATCATTTGCTGCGACGCCAAGCTTCTTCTCGAAGGCTTTTAAAAAGCACAGTTCTGAGCAAGCACATTATCTGATTTGTAGTAAGTGTTCAATAAATTAATATAAAATATACAAATAAGTAGAGGTTAAATATTCTTCGTATGTTTATGTACCATTACACTGCTTCTTGATTAATTATTTCTCCAGAACCATTGCCACTTAATGCCATAAGCATTAGCAATTGCTAGGGAGCATTATAATTCATTACTAATTGTATAGATTGCCACTGCTTCCCACACTGTGGCTTACTGCAAAGACTTTAGCATCACTATAGCAAACACGGCAAAGAACCTAAGTTTGGAGCCCAACTCCATGGCATCCTAGCTGTGGCTTCAGGCAAATTATGCAGCAGCCTTTCGCTTCAGGTGCTTCATCTGATTGCAATATAGTAAGCTTTAAATTATTTAATACCTAGAAAGAGCACAGAACTGTACCAGCACATAGTAAATGACCAATAAATATTAGGTATAGTTATGCCCCAGTAAGAAGCAGAAAATCAATTCCTGTTAGTCAGAGTGTTGCCCTAATTTATTAATCAATTTATTTTGAAAAAAAGCACTATTTATCTGAGAACCCTAATTTTTGCCTTTAGTCCTCAGCTCTTTAATACATATAGTGCCATTTCCCGACAGTAGTTGTAGAGTCTTTTGCTGGGTCTCAGAGCCAAACAGTCTGAATGTTAACAACTTACCTCTTTGAGTTACCACCTAGCTTGTGTATCAGGGGCTGCATTTTAAATCAAATCATGTCAAATAAAGCTCTCAGACTGTTGGGAGTCCAGCTCATTCATTGGCTGAGTAATAAAGTATTAAGCTCAAAATATTTTTGTTTTCATAGTTTTGTTTAAGATTGTATCATTTTTTGTTTGAAGACTGATAGGCATGCAAAGAGATTTATTATCAAGTGCTAATTATTCCTTAACCAGGGTAATGATTTACACAAGTATATCATTTTGTGTAAGTTCATTGCACTGAACCCTTATGACTAATGAATGTAATACCTTAATAAAAGTTTAATTTGCTAAAAAATTTATCCCAGTAGTTAATGCACTATCAATATGTATCTTACATGATTGACTTGTTCTGCCTACACCAAAGTATTTTCAGTGAGAGAGCTTATTTCAATCTTCTCAAGAATACTTCCCTTGATTAGCCAACCACAATTTTATCCACTCAATTCCCCCCAACTAGAAACCACAGAGTAAAAATTGATTCCCCATTTCCTTTATCACCATGAATATCAAATCAATCATCAAGTCTCATTAATATTTCTATTTCTAAAATATCTCTTAACCCCCAGAAATTGCCTTTTCATTCTGACTGTCAGTGTCTTAATCCTGGCTTTGAGTAGTTTCCATTCGGAATACGGAGAATGCCTGCTAAATGGAATTCCAGGCTCATGGCTATCCTCAACTCATCTTCCAAATTCTGCCAGTGTCCTTCTAAGAATCTCATCCAATCCCAGAGTTTATACGCTTAAATACAGCTGATGTTTTCCTGTTACCTGCAGGATAAAATGTATACTCCTTTGAAGAACATATGCAGGTCTTCCCCAAATGACTCATCCTCCATTTCCAAAGTCATCTCTATCCATTCATTATCCACCTTGGCATGGTTCTCCCCACTTTCCCAAATTTCAATTTCAATTTATGCCTTTGTTCATTCCATTTCACTACTTAATAGTCTTCCCCATTCTTCAAGTTTCAGTTCAAATATTATTCCCTTTGAGGCTTTTCCTTCCCTGTCCTGTGTTTTCCCTAGAGAGTGTGATTAATCTTTCATATTTCCTCACTGATGGTACACAGTACCATCATACTATTCTGCCACCATAGAATTAAATCTGGTAGTGTTTTTTAATTACATAAGCATTAATAAATCCTTATTCTGTAACTCAACCAATGAAACAGTTGTGTTTTCCATATGAGCATCAGTACCTTAGTCCAGATCCTGAGATTATTTTCTAAATAATATAAAATAGTTCTCTACCAAATGAACCCAGGATTCAGTAATTTCTGCCATTGATTTGTAGCAAAAGGTAACCATAGGAAGTGTCTGCAAGTTGGTAAGGAAAGGAAGTTTGCTTTGGGACTTCAAAATAGGAGGAACAGCACAGAAGCTAGGCACATAATTTCTGCCCTGCTAACATAGGAAAGCCACACAGAGCCATCATTACCAGTCTTCAAACTAGAGATAAAAGGCAGCCCAAACACAGTCATTATTCTCCCAGACACAAGAGGAGCCCCAGAGAAAATGGCAGGAATGATGTTACCACCTAAAACATAATCCATCAGGAGCCCTTGTAAGGAAGCAGCCAGGCCAAAAACTTGGACCAATACCTACCATAAAATAGTAAGTGAAAAACATATCCTTTTGCTGAATGTTACATGCTACATGATTCCATTTAGAACATTTGCAACACAATTTTTAAATGATTGAACAGATTAATGGTTGTAGGATCTGGTGGGGGTGATGCAGGGGAAAAGAGGTGTGATTGTATAAAGAAATCCTTGTGGTAGAACTACTTGGTATCTTGATGATGATGATAATACATGAACCTATAAAGTTGTTCAGTTGTACAGGACTATTGAGAGAGAGAGAGAAGGAGAAGCAGAAGGAGAAGGAGAAGGAGAAGGAGAAGGAGAAGGAGAAGGAGAAGGAGAAGGAGAAGGAGAAGGAGAAGGAGAAGGAGGAGGAGGAGGAGGAGGAGGAGGA
>PVJX010043906.1:0-13439 GCA_004027295.1 Dolichotis patagonum
GGGGGGGGGAGAAGAGATCCACTATTACCCTGGATTCTTTAGATGATATAAAAAAGCAATAAAGATAATGCATGAAGGAAAACAAAGGCAACTAGAAATTCCAGGGAAAAAATAAAAGCTGTACAGAAAGGAAATATAACTATAGTGGACCATTTGTTTCTAGGAATGAATGATAGTTGAGAGACATCATTAGACGGACACTCTTGATTCCAGGTATTATTATCAGAGGAAGGGAATGAGACAAAGCTTGAAGAACAGAAATGACTACAGAAAAGCAAATAAATGATATTATTCTTTGTGTCCTAAAACCATAAGAACCATAAGAACATAAGAGAATTAGAGCTGGGGAATGAACATGAAGGGAAGGGTAAAAGCACAACACTCCGTTCTCGCAGAGTGCAGATTGTAAACCCGTACCCATAGGAGAAGGAAGAAGGGGTAGGTGTGATTCCAAGGTATGAGGAAAACCAGTATGTAAGGCTTGTCAACAGATAACATCTGAAATCACCAAATTAAGAAATAATACATGGGATTTCATGGAATGAAGGTAGTGAGTAGGAACATGAAACAAAAGTGGTTGCTACTGAGGAGTGATAACAGCTGGTGTGTGGTAAGGCAGAGGACTGTGACTTTTCACTCTCTCATTTCTTGACTATTTAACTTTTAACAATAAGTATATGTTGTTTGGATTAAAAATCAAGAATTTACTTAACAGACATAAAGTAAAACTAATCCAGCACAGCCAATAAAGGAGTGGAATGATAATTAAGATGTCTGTAGAGAAATTCAGAAAAATTCATATGCTAAATATATGAGTAATTGTGTACAATATGATCATAACTTCTTGAAATATGTATGGATGGGGACAGAGACTAACAGTTAACATTCAGATAAAATAGGTATTTTGCAGGAAATGGTGAATTATTTTCTTTGCAAAATTTTAGTATTTTTGTATTGCTTTTTCAAGGGTACACTTGTGGGGTATTATGCACAGCTGTTTTATCTTCTGGGAATGCTTATGAAAATGTAATGTGAAGGTGAATTACATGAGAAAATGAAACCCTATAAATATTCTACCTTGGCAATAAGAAAGGTCACTTTGACTGTAAAAGAGTTACAATGAAGAGGGCTATTTATTTAAGCTATGTCCATCAGTTCCAATTCTCATTTCAGATATGTAAATTATTGCTGAAAATATTGTTTATGTTTGTGAATAATGGATTTGATGTCACTGGATGAGTTGGCTTCATTGCTGGAAATTTGTTCTTTCATTTCAAGCAGTCTCACTGGTAGGAGACAGGAAAAGAGATGAAGTCTCAGTTTTTAATGTGCATTTCACAAATGAAAGCAATCAATAAGAATAGCCCATTCATTCTGTGTGACTGCTAAAATGAGCTTTTTGGGTAATCTGTTCTTTTAGGTCGACCCTAGATAGGTAGGTTTCAATACCTGTGCATCAGCTTCCCTTGAACTACTTTATGTTTCTACATTTTTTTTTTTTGTAATGGGAATCAAACTCATTACCTTGCACTTGCCAGGCAGGTACTGAGCTATATCCCCAGTCCTTCCTTTGTTTCCACACCATTTAGGACCGAGCTCCCGCAGAAGAGAAGGATTACTGTAAGATTTTATTCAAAGTTGCTTGTTTTTATCTGTTGATCTGATGATGCTGAAAGTAGGGAAAAGTTTGGCTCGTTTGCTTTCGCAAGCTATCATTCATGGAGTGGTGGGTGTACCTAAAAGTGTGACCACAGGCTGGATTTGCTATCTGTAGAAGGCTCTGCTGGTGAGATGATCATTGACTGGTATCTGGAACTTGGTATTTAACTCATTCTTGAAGAGGTAGGGCAGTCCACTGTACCTACACAATCTGCACAAACACTTTTTGTATGCTAAATCCCTGATTCTTTGGGAAGTGTAGAAGAGTGATGCTTGCTAGGAAGATGGTGCCTGTAGTGACCATAACCCAGTAAAACCCTGGCCACCAAGTCTCCACAGGGACAGGTAGAAGCATCGCATGCAGCACTGCATTTGTGGCTGCTAGAGAGAGGAACTTGCTAAAGTGTGCAGCTTGCAGGAGAGACCTAGAATAAGGAAGCTGGCACTGATTTCTGCCTGTGTCCCACTGTTATTATCCAGCTGTGTATCCACCCTGCATGGTGCAATCACTTCTAACCCTGAGTAGAGCTATGCACTACGGAATTCTAAGGAAGACTTGACACTTGGAGCTCCTGAAACAGCAATAGATAAATCACATCTCTTCTGCCATATACCTCCCCCTCCTCTTCCGCACAAGAAAAAATTTTTGAGAGTGTTAAGCATCTTTTTTCATTTTCAAAGAAAATCCTAGATTACAACCATCTTGATGGGTATGCCTCCACTGAGGTTGTTCTCTCCATGCTATCACCTAATTTTATTTTTGAACAACTTCAAAATTTCATGTCTTGCAAGGGAGTTTAAAAATAATGAATTTTTTGGATGATTGGACTAAACAATAGAATTAAATAGATACATAGCATAATAAATAATTAAGTGCGTATAATAATGTTGGGATTTTCTTTTAACTCTCAACTGAAAGTGCATAGTCCTTTCAGTTTCTTGAGGGTCTTCTGCCCAATTTGAAATTGTCAAGGGATTGGAGGGGACGTAGAACCCTTCAGTAATGCTTCAGCCACGTTTGTCCTCTCTACAAAACGATCTCCCTAGGACTCAAGGGTTTTAAACATGCTGTTTCCTCTGCCAGGGACATTGTTCCACCTACTCTTTACCTTTTTATTCCTCCTTATCCTTTATCCTGTGGCCCAAAGCTGCTTCCTAAGGGAAATCTCTTTTGCAGATGTGGGTAGATTTCTTTATTTTTATCTTCATAGCACCTATCACTTAGATTTTTCTTTGCCCGATATCTCTTTTTTCCCACTTAAGAGAAAAGCATGGTATATGTCTTAATAATAACCATTGGTACCCTACAAACCAGCAAAGGACCAGACATACTGTGAATCATTAAAAAAAAATAATAAACTTGGATCGGTAAAAAAATGAAGGAAGCTCTTTGATCTCACAGTGTTTGTCAGATCCTCCGTTGACACCATAACATAAGGCTGAAACACAAATAGCTCGTTTGGAGGATGACCCAGCACTAGCAGAAAAGCGAGGAAGCAAGACAGGAGAAGGAAGCAAACCTTAAACCTAAATAACAGGTCACCTCTGTGGGTGCCTGGGACCCGGTCCTACTCAGGGCCTCTCAAAGACTGTGAGGAACAGGCCCCAGAGTTGTTCGAACTGAGGCATTAGGAACTGGGTATTTATTCACTAATTCTCTTCTATTTTATTTGAAGGCTACTAACTGGGTTATCAACTCCCTGATGGTTCTAGCCTATTACACACGAGGGCTTAGAAGGCTCCTGTGGCCAGAGAAAAGAAAATACTTATGCCAGGAAGCTGTCAGCAGCTGCTGGACTAGAGCTGAAAGGGTATGAGTGGGATACTCACAGTATCTTGCATGATCCTAAACACAGCAAAAGAGAATTGAAGTAAGGAGAATTTTTATGTAACTATTCCATATGTTGAAAAACAAGGAAGAAACTAATATCTCATATGTATATGTGCACTTGGCATAATTGCTCTGTGTATTTTAAGGTGTGTACAGAGATGCTGAGTTTTGTGAGACCTTAAGGCACTGCTGATATACCATGGCGGCAGTAGGAAATCTCATAGTGGCTGTAGAGCTGGGAACTTTGAAAAGAAATCCAGAAGGAATGGCTGGTCACAAACCTCGACTCTGTCACAGGGAATCATCTCTATCAGAAGGGTTATTAACAACAGCACTAGTGTTGAACCTGTTCTTTTATAATTGCTTAAAAATTTTTCAGGAAATGATTCTGCTAGAAGGCTGGAAACAGGTAGACTTTGTAAAAGAGCAGCTGCGATTTAAGTAATAAACTACAACATCCCAGGATAGAAAGAAACTGTCGAGCACCATCCCATAATTGTTTGATGTTCTCAGAGCATCAGCATGAAAACCAAGTGAGCATTGTTCACTCCTGTATTCCTTCAGTGTGTGGCTGTGTTTCTGCAGCAAAGTTGTTATACAGCCCACAGGAACCATGCACAGAATCCTGTGAAAATGTAACATGATTCCACTTCTGGGAAGAAGAAGGAAAAAACAACGTATTAAAACATAGGTGAAGGCAATAGGAAAATTTCACTATTTGTAGGTAAGGATGTTTGTTACAGCAGAGCCCATCTGAGCCCCTTGGTTGAGAAGCAAGGTAAGGAAAAACCAGAACGGGTGGGCGATAGTTGTTGGATCTCAGGATCAGCAACTCTCTATTATGAGATTTTGGCTTGATGTAGTCCTAATTTAGTTAGTTCCCCAGGCTTCATTAGATGCTGATGTGGGATACTAAACCTGAATTCTCTGGGGGCTGGGCATTTAGCTCAGTGGCACAAGTCCTTGCCTGGCAAGTGCAAGGTCACGAGTCTGATCCCTGGTACCAAAGTAAATAAATAAAATAAGCTTGAATTCTCAGGCAGACAGACTCACCATTTTGGATCTCTGTAACATGGCACTACAACATGGCACCTTCTATTGGCTTTCCCAACCTGCTACTGGGATAGAAAAGAAGCAGCTACTGAGAAAGGCTGTCAGTCAGACACAACGTGAGGTTGTCACTGAACACATCATGCAGCCTACAAAATATATGCTGTAATTCCCTTTAAAAAGAGGAGATGGAGGCAGACAGAAACCAAGCGATTTTCCCAAGGTCACTCATCAAGTCATCGGCAGAGTCAAACTCAGATGTATCTGGTTGCGGTCTGTGTTCTTGTACAGCTCTGCATGACACGGGTGTCTCATCCATCCTCTTGTGACCTTGGGGAGTTAGTGGAGTGTTATTGCCCTTGCTGTCCATATGAAGAAATGTGGAAGGCAACATATGGGACACTCCATGGCAGTGGCCCTTACTCAGAGTAAAATAGCCCTTTGTGCTGGCACGGTGCCAATCCTGCAACAGGCTGAGATTGTGCAAAAAGTAGGAAATGATTATAGGGTACACAGCTTTTCCACAGAGTTCAATATTGCTTAAAATATTTTCTGCCAAGGCCAAAACAAGATGGGTGATTTAGAAAATCAGAGCCAGCAGTCATCTGGGTCCAGTGATCTAAGAGAGAGAAATAATGTACATTTTACCTTCAAACTTTGTGTGTTGTTTAGATTGACCCAGACTATGTACCTTTGGCTTTTTCTCATCCAGGTGTAAGAGAAGGGTTAAGGAGACCTTTTTTCATCGTGTTTAGTCACAAGCTGTCACTTTGGCTGCTGAACTCATTTTATCCTTAGTATCTCTTTGAGGTGTTAGCTTGTGAAAAGATCTATAATTTTAGTGGAAGCATTCTTAACTCCATTCTATGAGATTCTTGGCTGGAGCTGTGAAGTAACTCGATTCTGGAATAATTTTGTATAGAAAAGCTCATTGTTGAATCTCTTGGGCTTTTACCCAACCCAACATTTACCAATTCTGTTTTTCACAGGTCCAGCTAATTCCCAGATAATATAGCCACCAGTTAGGGCAATAATATGAAGGAGGAGAATTGAATTTGAAATCCAATTCTAAGAGATGAATGAAAAAATAATTGGAATATCAAAGGTAGGGAAAACCAGACAGATACATAGTAACACCAGTAATCAGGAATTTTTTTAAAATGCTAGTACCTGAGTCTCAGTCTCAGCTATGGTGTGGGGGTGTGACTTTGGCATTGGGATCTTACAATCTCTCCAATGTCTGAGACCCACAGAAATTGAAAATAAGGCATGCTGTTCTAAGGGTTCAGAGGGAAAGGAAATTATGCTCAACCGCACAAAAATGGCGGGCAGTTTTCAGGTCTGATGGTGAGAAACTAGTGTCTGCCCTCATTGCCACGAATGCAGTGAGGGTGACCTGGCTGGAGCCCTTAGTCAAGCAATGAACAGATTATGGAGGCTGCTTCTAATGCACAGGTGCTGTTTCGTGTTCTGTTCTTTGTCCCCTGTAACTGCTGGAGTGCTGCCGTGTTCCGATAGTTTCTAAAAACCAAAACTTGAAAATGGAGCCACCGGGGGTCCTTTTGCTCCACCATTTGCTGCGTCACGCTGTGCTCGGAAGTACTGTAGTTTGACACTGGCCTTTCTGAATGTCAGGCTGGCTCTCAGATGACTGGCAGGCAAACAAGCAACACAGGCAGAGCATAAAATCTGAGACGCTCTTAGAATCTGGCCAGACCAGTGGCCGATGGCCCTCAGCAACATAGGCAGAGACTCTGCTAAGTCCTTTCAGTGTAGCCAGATCCCATGCTTGTCATACATCCTGGAAGTCCTATCTGGCTGCCCTGCGAGGTGATAAATGTGGACCAGGTTCACTCTCAGGAACCTGTCTACGTCTGCTTTGGTTAGCTGAGTGATTTATTTTGGGGTTGGAAGTGAGCTCTTCTCTGCCCTGCTTTGGACTTCTGGATCCCTAAATGATTAGGGACTCCATCCTCTCTGCTGGCACTCAAGGGCACGGCCATTTCGGATTTATCCTGCTGGCTTTTCCATAGTGCCTGTAGAGATGCAGGTGTTACCTGAAGAGGTGTCACATTCACTTCCAGGCCCACTGGTGTAATTAGGAAAGTTGTATTTACTGTGGCCCAGAGTGGCGCATCTACGAGGGCCGCAGTAAGGACTTCTTTAGGACTGTACTACTTTAGATTAAGACCCTCAAAATATATTTAGTCTCTATAGGCAAGGAGTGGAGCCCCATCTAACCCTCTGCTTTCCTGGCTGACATGCTGATTATCACCCTCCCACTCATGCCAACAGTGACAATCCTGGGTTTCACCTGAGTGGTTGTCTGGCCTCTGCCCACCACTTCACCACTCTTCAGTGAAGTAGTGGGACTAAACACACGTTCTTCAGCTCCTAATCTTTTCAGCTCTTTAGATCAGAGATCTCAAGCCCAGGGGGTCATGTAGCAAGGGAGCTAACACATAATTAAAGCAGGCTGGTGTAAGAAGAAATAGGAATACGGGGGGCTTTGGCACACTGGAGAGCAGGAGCCCACCTACAGAGAGCATCTAGACTCAGCTTCAGCCAGTTGTTCCCAAAAGGAGTCTGAGACCAAAAGGTTTCAAGAGAAAGTACAAATGCACAATGTTTTATGAAATATCTAGATTTTAAATATTGATGGTAAATTTCATATCATTAAAATTCCATTACAGAAAGTTCTATGCATCAGACAGTCTGTTTCTGACTCTTTCTCATAAGCAGCTTCTTTCCATGCCTTTGAGTCTGCAATCCCCAACCCCCTCTCCCTGCTATTCCTCTGATTCTGAGCCCTATAATTAGTGTTGGGAGGTATCTATTCCCAATGTTAGTCACAGAGAGGTAGCACGAGAGCTAGGTCTAGAGACCTAGGGGGATTTTTACCTCTCACCTACAGATATTCTGTGTTGCACACAAAAAATTTGGAGAGAATCTTTTCTCCTTCTATCCCTGTTGTAGATTTAGCAGCTAGAAAAGTAATGCTTACATGGCCAAATAACACAAACCAACTTCTGTTTCCTTGGTGAAGAAAATAAGCCAGATATATTTTGTTAATGCTTCTTTAATAAGATAAAGAATAATGTCTGCAGGAAAATTATCTCAGAAAAGGAAACATACATGTAAACTTTTGTTAAAAAATGTTTGGTATACTAGATGCAAGATGTATAGTGTATAATAAAATAATATATTTCAAATCTTTTCCTACTGACCCATCAACATAACATTCTCCCAGTAAAACCAGCTACCTGGGAGACTAAGGCATGAGAATCATGTGCTCGAGGCCAGTCTGGACAATATTTTGCAACCCTTATCTTAAATAAAAATAAATAAAAAGACAAAATTCTCAACTTTGGGCTCCCTGAAAAAATGACTCCAGACAAGTTTAAAAATAGTAAAATAGTGTTTACAAAAATCGTTGAGTGGCTTTTAAAAAGTTTTTCAGAGCTCTGTAGATCAGATAGTGTTTAAGCAAAACCAAGATGGCAGATTTTTATTATTAAAGAGTCAAGGTGACTATTGATCCACAGTGCACTCTATACTTTGATATAGTTAGCAATAAAGCTAAAGGGTATTTCTGACTTAGCATCTTTACTCCAATGTTGTAAGTAGTGAGCTCTGAGAGCAGAAAATAAATTTGTGGGGCATGAGTTCAAGGGGTTGAAAATAAGATCATTATAATTTTGGTAGCATTAAAACACACCAAACTGACACAATGTACTCAAATGGCAAATAGACCTATGATAGCTGCATTGCATAAAAAATAAGAATTTCATTTGTGTATGGATTTTCCCTGAGTTTGTTTCTGGAGAGGGATTTTCCCCTGCTCATCTCTCCCAGGCAGGTGGTGCTCCCTGCAGAAGGGAGGCTGTGTGGTTAAGAGCCTGTGAGGCTGCAGTTGGGTAGGGGCCAGGATCTGAAGCGGTAAAGGATGGAGGACACCACCGGGACACAGCTGAGCTCTACCTGGCAATGAGGGGAGCGAGTCACTAGCCAGCAGTAAGATAAGGGCGTCTCTGATAGCTGGGGTTCCCAGTGCAGATCAGAACTGTGATGTGTGCTAAGAGTGGGCCTCCTAGCTGGTCCTGATAGATTCTGCAGTGGTAGGTCCAGTTTCCATACATTGTAACATGAAATGTAAATCCAGGGTTGTGGGCTTTTTATTCCTGATTTTCCCTGTAAAACTGTCTAAAAGGTGTCAACAGTACTCTTACTACAGTATGAACATTGAGCTGCCATGAAATTTCTTCTGCCAGATTAGTCTGTTGCCCTTAATCCAAATCTACTATAAAGTCTTAGGACATGAGAAAAATGAAGACAAATTTTCTATCAGAATGTAATACACATGGTCTTGAGTTCAAACGCCAATAGAAACCTCCCAAACCTAGTCTTTACTCTCTGCATTTCTGTCAGCGTTCTGGTCTTCTAAGCTCTGACCAAATCCTCCATTAAGCATCACTGAGCACATAGGGCTTTTCTTGCCAACATTGACAAACCTTTCCAGATGCCTCCTGCAAACCACTTTCAGAGGCTTCTTAGCCACATGGTCAGGTGTATTCACAGCAACAGCCTCACTCGTGGTACCAAATGTATTTTAGTTACTCCATCACTGAAACAAATACCCCATATTCACAACTTAAAGGAGGAGAGATACAGTTAGGCCCACAGTTTTGGAAGTTTCAGTCCATGGTTGGCAGGCTCCACAGCAATAAGAACATGGTAGGAGGGGCTGCCTTAGAGGAAATCTCCTCATGTCATGGCAGCCAGGAAGCAGAGTGAAGGAGGAAGGAGCTAGCAAGGGAGAGAAATGCCTCTAACCAGAGAGGCTCCTGGAGAGCTTGTCTCCTAAAATCAAGTCAGCTTAACCAACTCCATGAGGAAAGGAAATAGAAATGAGTTTAAAGGTTATATAATAATAATGTTCTCTTGCTTCCAGGTACTTCTGTACATGTAAACACAACACATAGGAAAAGATATATAATTCTATAAAGTCATGCTGGAGTTTTATGGTTGATTCAAAGTAGAATTCCTGGTAGAACGGGGACACTAACAGTTTCTGTTTGATCGATCAGGAAGATCTGTGGATAGTACAGCAAAAACAGCATGATTAGAAAATGACAGCAGAACTTGAGTCTCCCAGCTTGGTTTTCACTCCCAAAATATTTAAAATGCAGATGTGGATTTAATAAAATGGTTGTGTCAAATATGTGAAAAGCATGAGTGAGGTACTTGGTGTTTCTGTCACTCACATCACATGGATTCACCATTTGCTGTAGAAAATGTTCTTTCTTCATTAGCTTTACTTCAACCACAACTTAAGAGCTGATTTGCAGTGGAGACAGAGACAGGTTGCTGCTCTTTTTTGTTAATACTAGTATGAACTTTACATATGAAGTAGCTGTGCTGGACCTAAGCCACCAGCTATGAAGATGACGCACTCAGCCTCAGTCCTGCACAGACTGAGAACATGTCAGTAAGAGTTGCCCCAGGGACTCCTCCGCAAGCCTTTGAAGACTTGCTGCTGGAATATCAAATTTGTGTTTGGTCAAGTTGCAGAAGGACTCAGTGCTGTTTATTTTTATGAGATCATGTGCCTGATAGGACTGGAACTTACTAGGTTGACGACGGTGTCAGCTGCAGAGATCGAGTGGGCAGGCAGTGACCTTACCATGGATGGATGTGGGTGGGTGGTGCTGGCCTCTCTGCCTCAGCCTTGAGTGACAAGTCTGCCATCAGATGCCTAGAAATATAATTACTTAAATGAGCATTTTATTTTGGTATTTTATTTAGTTTGCATCTTTATTATGAGACAGTGTAAAATGAATGATGGGCTGGGACGGCTGACTTGGATATGAAGAATCTGGAAGAATTCATTTCTGGGCTAGGACTTTATAAAGAGGTTTGAAACTCAGAAACTAATAAACTTTAATGTGCCTTAACTAGCTAGGTTGGTATTTTCTTTCTAACCATGTACAGGTAGCAAATTAACCCTGTGTGTAATAATTCATTTTCTTTTAAAACTCTGAACCAGTATCTTAATTAACAAAATAGATGGGTTTTGTGATGATGAACAGAGCTAGATTATAAACAATAAGATCCATACTTAAATTCATGACACTAACCTCATACTATACTAAAAAATGCTGATTTTTTTTTAGGTTTGTGGGTATAAGATGTTTTTAATCATCAGAGATGAATTGAAATACCTTTTAAATATCAACAGTACCTTTTCACAGCAATATCTATCTGACTTATTAAATATCGATGTGTTAATATATAATAAAACTCTTTGAACATTATTTTTTTATTTTTAAAAGCAAAACAGAAAAAAGGGATAGAAATGATACAGATTTTCAAGAAAGAAAAAAAGTAGGGAATTAACACATTAATATATTGCACATTGTTATTTCAGAACTAGTTGAAGTTTTTTTTTTATTTTAAAGAGAATAAAACAAAAGAGGACAGAACAAAGCAGATCAGAACAGAACAACATAAGCAACACAACACTTTACAATAAAACAACTGGACATTAACAGTAGCTATCAAAATATCTCTTTCTCTGCTATAGTTGAGCATAGTTTCAAATACAATAATATCAAACATAACACAATAGTATAAAACCATTCAAGAGAATGAAAGAATTACAGGACATTCTGAACCGAATAACAGAGAATGATCAATGGCTACTACCATATCTCATTTTAAATAAAAAAATTTGTTTATACTATCACATACATTAAAATCCCAATAAGACACAACATGATAGAACTGATGGTAATAGCAGAGTAGAAGCATGATAGGACTCCTAAGCAAGACAATATTAAATCAGCAATGGCTGCCATAATGTTTTGTTTTCCTCAAAACATCTGTTCATACCATCACACATAATAAAGTCAAATAAAACAGAATAAAACCATTCCAACTGATGAATGAAAACATTGAAAAGCTTCAAGGCAATGAAATGGGAAATCATGACTACCATAAAATCTTATATACTCTTACCAACTCTTATACTAGGGAGACTATACAGTATTTACACATGTGAGTTTGGTTTATTTTGCTTATCAGTACGGTCTCAAGTTGTGTCCATTTATTTATAAATATCTCAATGTGATCATTCTTTATAGCTGAGTACTCCATTGTATAAAAATGCCACAAATTTTTTATCCATTCCTAGGTTGATGAGCACTTAGGTTGTTTCAAAGATCTGGCTGTTACAAATTGTGCTGCTATAAACATGGGTGCACATATATCACTATGGGATGATGCTTTCAGTTCTTCTGGGAATATACCTAGAAGTGAAATAGCTGGGTCAAATGGGACTTCCAAACTCAGCTTTTTGAGGAATCTCCAGACTGACCTCCACAGTGGTTGCACCAGTCTACACTCTCACCAACAGTGCAGAAGAGTTCCTTTTCCCCACAGCCTCTCCAGCATTTGTTGTTGGTAGTTTTTTTTTATCCTGGCCATTCTTTCTGGGGAGAGATGGAATCTCAGTGTGTTTTTAATTTGCATTTCTCTAATGACTAATGATGATGAACTTTTTTCATGTATTTATTTGCCATTCGTATTTCTTCATCTGAGAACGGGGTATTCATTTCAGATGCCCATTTTTGGATTGGGTCTTTGAATTTCAAGGGTCTGATTTTTTTTTAATTCTTTATAAGTTCTAGACAGAAGTCCTTTGGGACAATCCATTAAGATTTTTTCCCAATTTGTGGGTTTTCTTTTCACTCTGTTGGAAATCTCTTTCAACATGCAGAAACTCTTTAATAAGATGTGGTCCCAGTTATTGATTCTGGGAAGTGTTTCCCGTGTGGTTTGATTCTTGTTCATGAATTCTCTACCTACCCCTATATCTTTGAGGTTTTTTACTTACATTGTCTTCCAACAGATTTAGTATTTCTGTTTTAATATTTAGATCTTTGATCATTTAGATTTTAGTTTAGTACATGGTGATAGGCATGGGTTAGTTTTAGTCTTCGACATATGGATAGCCAATTTTTCCAGCACCATTTGTTGAAGAGACTGTCATTCTTCCAGCGAACATGTTTGGCCCCTTTTTCAAAGATAAGGTGGTTGAGTGAGTTTGTGGTTGTGGTTGTATCTTCCAATCTATTCCATTGATCTTCAGGTCTGTTTTTATTCCAGTACCATATTGATTTTGTTACTGTAGCTTTGTAGTATAATTTGAAATCAGGGATTGTGATGCCTCCTGCCTTGCCTTTGCTACTTAGAATTTCCTTTGCTGTTCTAAGTCTCTTCTGGTTCCAGGTAAATTTTAGGAGTGATTTCTCCAGATCTATGAGGTATGTTCTTGGTATTTTGATTGGTATTTCATTGTATCTGTATAGTAATTTTGGGAGAATGGCCATTTTCACAATGTTTGTTCTTCCTATCCATGAACAGGGGATGTCTTTCTATTTTCTGAGGTCCTCTTTGATTTCTATTTTCAGGGTATTATAATTTTCCTTGTATAGCTCTTTTACTTCTTTCGTGAGATCAGTTCCTAAGTATTTCATTTTTTTGGATGCTAGTGTGAAGGGTGTGGCTTCTCTTACCTCTCTTTCAGTATTTTTGTTGTTAGTGTATAGGAATGCTATTGATTTTTGAGTATTGACTTTGTATCCAGCTACATTGCTGAATTTATTTATTATAACTAGGAGTTTTTCAATGGAGTTTTTGGGGTCTTCTATGTAAAGTATCATGTCATCTGCAAATAATGATAATTTAACTTCCTCTTTTCCTATCTTTACTCCTTTTATTTCTCTCTCTTGTCTAATTGCTCTGGCTAGTATTTCCAGTACTATGTTGAATAGGAGCGGTGACAGGGGACATCCTTGTCTTGTACCTGATTTTAAGGTAAAGGCTTTCAGTTTTTGGC
>PVJX010043907.1:0-13438 GCA_004027295.1 Dolichotis patagonum
GGCATCAAAATATTCCATTGTGGAATCATCATGCCTCATTGTGACTTCACACATCCTATTGTGGAATCAAAGCACCCCATTGTGACATCATAGTTCTCCATATGACTTCAGAATTCCCCATCATGATATCATAATCATCCATTACAGCATCACCATAAACCCTTGTCCAAACACAGTTCTCCAGTGATAACAGTAGATGCATCCTTGTGACAGAACACCACTCGACTGTGACATCACAGGTCCCTATTGTGATACCACTGTACCCCAGGATGCATGTTTTTTACTGTTACTTCACAATTCCCCATTATGATCTCACATGGGCCTCGTTTTCATCTCAGTGTCCTCATTATGGTATCATGGCATTCCTTTATGCTGTCACTAGGCCCCACTCTGACCTCCAAAGTCCCTATTGTGACATAAAATATCCCATTATGACATCAAAATTCTCTGCAGTGCCATCAGGAAACCACCATTAGGATCTCACTCTTCCCCATTCTGAATTTATAACGCCACAACATTAGCTCATAATTTCCATTACGATCACATAATGCTCCAATAGTGCCCCACCACAACCTATGTTTACCTGAATTATGATTAGAAGACGTACGAAGGCACCCTATAACCCTTCATGCAGCTCCAGGCCCACAAAAAGTACTGGATTCAGAGTTCTAAGATTTATGTTTCAATTTGTTTCTGCTAACAAATGAGTTTACTTGAATGTAACACTTGCTTTTTCAGGCATTTAAGAACCTTTTCCAGTCTCAAGACAGTGGAAAAAGTGTAATTTTTTTTATCTATTTCTTTTAATACTAGGCTCACACACACACAAAAGCAGATGCCAGTTTGATATTTCTTTCCTTTTCCTTCTTTTCTTTTCCTTTTCCTGCTGTGACATCGCCATGTCTTCCTGTGACATGATAACGCCTTTTTAGACCTCATATACTGCAAATGTGACATCACAATTCACAATTCAGATCTCACAATTCTCATCATGACATTTAAATTATCTTACAACATCACAATTGGCAATTGTGACATCACAATGATGGATATGACATCATCGTATCACATTATAACATCATGCTATGCATTTGTGTCATCATAATGCCCTATTGTGACATGTGTTCTGTTTTAACCTCGCAATTCACATTATGACATTACAATTTCCTTTGTGACATCATGATTGCCCACTCTGACATCACAATTGCCCACTGTGATATCACCAGGACCATTGTGACATCACAGTGCCCCACTATATTATCACAATTCTGCATTGTCACCCAAGAATGCCATTTTGTTACCTGATGATGCCCAGTGGGAACATCAGAATTGCATATTGTAGCGAAACCACTCCCGGATTATGAGCTCCTGTTCTATAATTATAGCAGCACAATTAACATTTATGACATCACAATTCCCAATTGTGACATCACAGTGACATGTTATGACAGCATAGTTCCACATTATGGCATTACAATACCCCATTGTAACACCACCCTGCCCTATTTTGACATCATGATACCCATATCAGGAATTGTCAATTCCCCAATATGAACAGACAATTCTGCATTGATGTTACAGTTTTCTCTTGTGACCTCATTACTGCCCCCTGTGACACAAGTGCCCATGATGACATCAAAGTCCACATTATAGCATCACAATTCCTATTTTTTCACAGTATAATGATTCACTGTCACCTCAAGTTGCACTGCGGTAACACTAACTTGGCCCATTGTGACAGCCACATTTCCAATGTGACACCACAATTACCCTATTATGACCTCACATTGCCCTCATTAGAGCAGCACAATCAACATTTATGATACCACATTTACCCACTGTGACGACATAGATGCATGTTATGATATCACTGTACCAAATATGGCCTCGAAATATCCCATTGTGACATCATCATTCCTTATTGTGACTTCACACATCCTATTTTGGTATCACATCACCTCATTGCGACATCATAGTTCTCCATATGACGTAAGAATTCCCCATCATGATATCATAATGATCCATTACAACATCAAATAAACCCTAGTGATATCACAGTTCTCCAGTGAAAAGAGTAGATGCATGATTGTGACAGAACAACACTCCACTGCTACATCACAGCACCCTATTTTGACACAACTGTACCCCATGATGAGACACTTTTCACTGTTACTTTACAATTTCCCATGGTGATCTCACATTGCCCTCGTTACCATATCAGTGTCCTCATTATGGTTCCAAGGCATTCCTTTATGCTGTCACTATGCCCCACTGTGACCTCGAAAATCTCTATTGTGATATAAAGTATCCCATCATGACATCACAATTCTCTCCTGTGCCATCAGGATTCCCCCATTAGGATCTCACTCTTCCCGCGTTCTGACTTTATAAAGTGACGTCACTAGCTCATAGTTTCCATTTTGATCACGTAATGCTCCATTAGGGCCCCATCACAATGTATGTTTACCTGAATTATGATTAGAAGATCTTCCAAGGCACCGTTCTACACTTCATACAGCTCCAAGACCCAAAAAAGTACTGGATTCAGAGTTCTAAGATTTATGTTTCAAATTGTTTCTGCTAAAAAATGCCTTCACTTGAATGTAACATTTGGTTTTTCAGGCATTTGAGAACTCTTTTACTGTCTCAATATATTGGAAGAATTGTAATTTTTTTATCTATTTCTTTTCATAATAGGTTACACACAAAACAAGATGTAAGTTTGATATTTTTTTCCTTTTCCTTCCTTTCCTTTCTTTTGCTACTCCTGCTGTGACATCACCATGTCCTCCTCTGACATCCTTACTCCCTATTGTGACCTCGTGTACTGGCAATGTGACATCACAATTCACAATTTTGATCTCACAATTCACATCATGACATTTAAATTATCTTACAATGTCACAATTGCCAATTGTGACACCACAATGATGCATATGACAACATTGTATCACATTTTGCCATCATGCTATGCCTTTGTGACATCATAATGCACTATTATGAGATGTGTTCTACTCCCAGTATGACATTACAAATTTCCTTTGAGATATCATGATTGCCCACTGTGATATCACAATTGCCCACTGTGATATCATCAGTACAATTGTAGCATCACAGTGACCCAGTATGATATCACAATATTTTATTGTCACCCAATAATGCCATATTGTTACCTCATGATGGCCAGGTGGAATATCACAATTCCCTATTTTAGCAAAACTACCCCTAAATTAGAAGCACATGTTGCCTAATTATAACAGCACAATTAACCTTTATGACATCACGATTCCCAACTCTGACATCACAGTGACATGCTTTGACATCATAGTTCCACATTATGGCATTAGAGTACCCCGTTGTGACAGCACACTGCCCTATGTTGACTGGATGATACCCTCATCATGACTTGTCAATTCCCCATTATGACCAGAGAATTCTCTATGGATGTTACAGTTTTCTTTTGTGACATCATAAATGCCCAAAGTGACACAAGGGCCAATTGTGACATCACAGACCCCATTATTCCATCACAATACCCCTTTTTCACAGGGTAATGATTCACTTTCACCTCAAGGTGCCCTGCGGTGACACTAGCTTGGCCCATTGTGACATCATCATTTCTGGTGTGACACCACAATTACCCTATTATGACCTCACATTGCCCTCATTAGAGCAGCACAATCAACCTTTATGATACCACAATTCCCCACTGTGACGACATAGATGCATATTAGGACATCACTGTACCAAATATGGCCTCAAAATATCCCATTGTGACGTCATCATGCCTTATTGTGACTTCACACATCCTATTGCGGTATCACACCAACCCATTGACACATCATAGTTCTCCATGTGACTTAAGAATTCCCCGTCATGATATCATAATGATCCATTACAACATCACAATAAACCCTAGTGATATCACAGTTCTCCAGTGAAAAGAGTAGATGCATGATAGTGACAGAACAACACTCCACTGTTATATCACAGCACCTTACAGTGACACCACTGTACCCCATGATGAGACACTTTTCACTGTTACTTCACAATTCCCCATGGTGATCTCACATTGCACTCATTACCATATCAATGTCCTCATTATGGTACCATGCCATTCCTTTTTGCTGTCACTATGCCCCTCTGTGACCTCCAAATTCCCTATTGTGATATAAAATATCCCATCATGACATCACAATTCTCTCCTGTGCCATCAGGATACCCCCATTAGAATCTCACGCTTCCCCCATTCTGAGTGTATAAAGTGACGTCACTAAGTCATAATTTCCATTTTGATCACATAATGCTCCATTAGGGCCTCATCACAAGCTATGTTTACCTGAATTATGATTAGAAGATCTTCCAAGGCACCCTTCTACACTTCATATAGCTCCAAGCGCCAAAAAAGTACTGGACTCAGAGTTCTAAGATTTATGTTTCAAATTGTTTCTGCTAAAAAATGCCTTCACTTAAATGTAACATTTGTTTTTTTAGGCTTTTGAGAACTCTTTTAAAGTCTCAATATGTTGGAAGAATTGTAAATTTTTTATGTATTTCTTTTAATACTAGGTTACACATAAAATCATATATAAGTTTGATAGTTTTATCCTTTTCCTTAATTTCCATTCTTTTATTACTCCTGCTGTGACATCACCATGTCCTACTCTGACATCATAACACCCTATTGTGACCTCGTATACCACCAATGTGACATCACAATTCACAATTAAGATCTCACAATTCTCATCATGACATTTAAATTATCTTACAATATCACAATTGCCAATTGTGACACCACAATGATGGATATGACATCATGGTATCACATTTTGGCATCATGCTATGCCTTTGTGACATCATAATGCACTATTATGACCTGTGTTCTATTGTGACATCGCAACTCCCACTATGACATTACAATTTTCCTTTGAGATATCATGATTGCCCACTGTGATATCACCAGTACATTTGAAACATTACAGTGACCCAGTATGATATCAAAATGTTGTATTGTCCCCCAATAATGCCATAGTGTTACCTCATGATGCCCAGGTGGAACATCACAATTCCCTATTTTAGCAAAATTACTACTTAGTTATGAGCACATGTTGCCTAATTATAAGAGCACAGTTAACCATTATGACATCACAATTCCCAACTGGTTCATCACAGTGAAAAGTTATGACATCATAGTTCCACAAAATGGCATTAGAGTACCCCGTTGTGATAGCACACTGCCCTATATTGACTTGAAGATACCCTCATCATGACTTGTCAATTCCCCTTTATGACCAGAGAATTCTCTATGGATGTTACAGTTTTCTATTGTGACATCGTAACTGCCCAAAGTGACACAAGTGCCCATTGTGACAACAGAGTCCCCATTAATCCATCACAATTCCCCCTTTTCACAGGGTAATGATTCACTTTCACCTCAAGGTGCCCTGTGGTGACACTAGCTTGGCCAATTGTGACATCATCATTTCCGGTGTCACATCACAATTCGCCTATTATGACCTCACAGTGCCCTCATTAGAGCAGCAAAATCAATCTTTATGATACCACAATTCCCCACTGTGACATCGTAGTTGCACATTATTACATCACTCTACCAAATATGGCATCAAAATATGCCATTGTGGAATCATGATGCCTCATTGTGACTTCCCACATCCTATTGTGGAATCACAGCACCCCATTGTGACATCATAGTTGTCCATATGACATCACAATTCCACATCATGATATCATAATCATCCATTACAGCATGACCATGAACCCTTGTCAAAACACAGTTCTCCAGTGATACCAGTAGATGCATGATTGTGAAAGAACAACACTCCACTGTGACATCACAGCACCCTATTGTGACACCACTGTACCCCATGATGAGAAACTTTTCATTGTTACTTCACAATTCCCCATCATGTTCTCACATTGCCCTCGTTACCTTATCAGTGTCCTCATTATGGTACCATGCCATTCTTTATGCTGTCATTAGGCCCAACTGTGACCTCCAAATTCCCTATTGTGATATAAAATATAACATCATGACATCACAATTCTCTCCTGTGCCATCAGGATACACACATTAGGATCTCACTCTTCCCCCATTCTGACTATATAAAGCCACATCATTAGCTCATAATTTCCATTTTGATCACATAATGCTCCAATAGTGCCCCATCACAACCTATGTTTACCTTTATTATGATTAGAAGATCTACGAATGCACCCTATAACCCTTCATGCAGCTCCAGGCACACAAAAAGTACTAGATTCAGAGTTCTAAGATTTATGTTTCAATTTGTTTCTGCTAACAAATGAGTTTAATCGAATGTAACATTTGCTTTTTCAGCCATTTAAGAAATAATTTCCAGTCTAAAGATAGTGGAAAAATTGTAATTTTTTTTATCTATTTCTTTTAATACTAGGCTCACACACACAAAAACCAGATGCCAGTTTGATATTTCTTTCCTTTTCCTTCCTTTCTTTTCTTTTTCCTGCTGTGACATCGCCATGTCTAACTGTGACATGATAACGCCCTATTGTGACCTCATATACTGCCAATGTGACATCACAATTCACCATTCAGATCTCACAATTCTCATCATGACATTTAAATTATCTTACAACATCACAATTGACAATTGTGACATCACAATAATGGATATGACATCATGGTATCACATTATAACAATATGCTATGCATTTGTGTTATCATAATGCCCTATTGTGACATGTGTTCTGTTTTAACCTCGGAATTCACATTCTGATATGAAAATTTCCTTTGTGACATAATGATTGCCCACTGTGACATCACAATTGCCCACTGTGATAGCACTAGGACCATTGTGACCTCACAGTGCCCCACTATGATATCACAATTCTGTATTGTCACCCAAGAATGCCATATTGTTACCTCATGATGCCCAGTGGGAACATCACAATTGCATATTATAGCGAAACAACTCCCTGATTATGAGCTCCTGTTCTTTAATTATAGCAACACAATTAACCCGTATGACATCACAATTCCCAATTGTGACATCACAGTGACATGTTATGACATCATAGTTCCACATTATGGCATTACAATACCCCATTGTAACAACACCCTGCCCTATTTTGACATCATGATACCCAAATCAGGAATTGTCAATTCCCCATTATGAAAAGACAATTCTGCATTGATGTTACAGTTTTCTCTTGTGATCTCATAACTGCCCAGTGTGACACAAGTGCACATGATGACATCAAAATCCCCAATATAGCATCACATTTCCTTTTTTTTCACAGTATAATGATTCACTGTCACCTCAAGTTGCACTGTGGTGACACTAACTTGCCCCATTGTGACAGCATCATTTCCATTGTGACACCACAATAGCCCTATTATGAGCTCACATTGCCCTCATTAGAGCAGCACAATCAACTTTTCTGATACCACAACTCCCCACTGTGATGACATAGATGCATAATATGACATCACTGTACCAAATATGGCCTCAAAATATCCCATTGTGACATCATCATGCCTTATCGTGACTTCACACATCCTATTGTGGTATCATTATACTTCTCCATATGACTGAAGAATTCCCCATCATGATGTCATAATGATCCATTACAACATCACAGTAAACCCTAGTGAATCACACTTCTCCCGTGAAAAGAGTAGATGCATGATTGTGACAGAAAAACACTCAACTGTGACATCACAGCACCCTATTGTGACACCACTGTACCCCATTATGAGACACTTTTCACTGTTACTTCACAATTCCCCATGGTGATCTCACATTGCCCTCGTTACCATATCAGTGTCCTCATTATGGTACCATGCCATTCCTTTATGATGTCACTATTTCCCACTGTGACCTCCAAATTCCCTATTGTGGTATAAAAAATCCCATCATGACATCACAATTCTCTTCTGTACCATCAAGATACAACCATTAGGATCTCACTCTTCCCCCATTCTGACTTCATAAAGCAATGTCACTAGCTCATAATTTCCATTTTGATCACATAATGCTCCATTACGGCCCCATCACAACCTATGTTTACCTTAATTATGATTAGAAGATCTTCCAAGGCACCCTTCTACACTTCATGCATCTGCAAGCCCCAAAAAAGTACTGGATTCAGAGATTTAAGATTTATGTTTCAAATTGTTTCTGCTAAAAAATGCCTTCACTTGAATGTAACATTTGCTTTTTCAGGCATTTGAAAACTCTTTTCCAGTCTCAATATATTGGAAGAATTGTAATATTTTTATCTATTTCTTTTAATACTAGGTTATACACACAAAACCAGATGTAACTTTGATATTTTTTCCTTTTCGTTCCTTTCCTTTCTTTTACTACTCCTGCTGTGCCATCACCATGTCCTACTTTGACATCCTAACACCATATTGTGACCTTCTATACTGCCAATGTGACATCACAATTCACAATTGGAAGTCCAAAATTCTCATCATGACATTTAAATTATCTTACAATATCACAATTGCCTATTGTGACACCACTATGATGGATATGACATCATGGTATCACATTTTGGCATCATGCTATGCCTTTGTGACATCATGATGCACTATTATGACATGTGCTCTATTGTTACCTCGCAACTCTGAGTATGACGTTACAATTTTCCTTTGACATATCATGATTGCCCACTGTGATATCACAATTGCCCACTGTGATATCACCAGTACAATTGTAACATCAGAGTGACCCAGTATGATATCACAAAGTTGTATTGTCACCGAATAATGCCATATTGTTACCTCATGAGGCCAAGTTGGAACATCACAATTACCTATTTTAGCAAAACTACTCCTAAATTATGAGCACATGATGCCTAATTATAACAGAGCAGTTAACCTTTATGACAGAACAATTCCCAACTGTGACATCATAGTGACATCTTATGACATCATAGTTCCACATTATGGTATTACAGTACCCCGTTGTGACAGCACACTGCCCTATATTGACTTGATGATACCGTCATCATGACTTGTCAATTCCCCATTATGACCAGAGAATTCTCTATGGATGTTACTGTTTTCTTTTGTGACATCGTAACTGCCCAAAGTGACACAAGTGCCCATTGTGACATCACAGTCCCCATTATTCCATCAAAATTCCCCTTTTTCACAGGGTAATGATTCACTTTCACCTCAAGGTGCCCTGTGGTGACACTAGCTTGGCCCATTGTGACATCATAATTTCTGGAGTGACATCACAATTACCATATTATGACCTCACAGTGCCCTCATTAGAGCAGCACAATCAACCTTTATGATACCACCATTCCCCACTGGAACAACATAGTTGCACATTATTACATCACTGTACCAAATATGGCATCAAAATATTCCATTGTGGAATCATCATGCCTCATTGTGACTTCACACATCCTATTGTGGAATCACAGCACCCCATTGTGACATCATAGTAATCTCATTATAACTTCAGAATTCCCCATCATGATATCATAATCATCCACTACAGTATGACCATAAACCCTTGTCAAAACACAGTTCTCAAGTGATAACAGTAGATGAATCCTTGTGACAGAACAACACTCCACTGTGACATCACAGCTTTATTTTGTGATACCACTGTACCCCAGGATGCATGTTTTTCACTGTTACTTCATAATTACCCATTATGATCTCACATTGTCCACTATATCATCTCAGTGTCTTCATTATTGTATCACGCCATTGCTTTATGCTGTCACTATGCCCCACTGTCACCTCCAAAGTCCCTATTGTGACATCAAATATCCCATTATGACCTCAAAATTCTCTGCAGTGCCATCAGGAAACCCCCATTAGGATCTCACTCTTGCCCCATTCTGTCTTTATAAAGCCACATCATTAGCTCACAATTTCCATTTTGATCACATACTGCTCCAATAGTGCACCATCACCACTTATGTTGACCTTAATTATGAGTAGAAGATCTACGAAGGCACCCTATAACCCTTCCTGCAGCTCCAGGCCCACAAAAAGTACTGGATTCAGAGTTCTAAGATTTATGTTTCAATTTGCTTCTGCTAATAAATGAGTTTACTTGAATGTAACATTTGCTATTTCAGGCATTTAAGAAATAATTTCAGGTCTCAAGATAGTGGAAAAATTGTAACTATTTTTATCTATTTCTTTTAATACTAGGCTCACACACACAAAAAACTAGATGCCAGTTGATATTTCATTCCTTTTCCTTCCTTTCTTTTCCTTTTCCTGCTGTGACATCGCCATATCATACTGTGACATGATAACGCCCTATTGTGACCACATATACTGCCATTATGAGATCACAATTCACAATTCTGATCTCACAATTCTCATAATGACATTTAAATCATTTTGCAACATCACAATTGACAATTGTGACATCACAATGATGGATATGACATCATGGTATCATATCATAACATCATGCTATGCATTTGTGTCATCATAATGCCAATTGTGACACGTGCTCAGTTTTAACCTCGCAATTTACATTATGACATTAAAATTTCCTTTGTGACATCACGATTGCCCACTGTGATATCACCAGGACCATTGTGATATCACAGTGCCCCACTATGATATCACAATTCTGTATTGTCACCCAAGAATTCCTTATTGTGACCTCATGATGCCCAGTGGGAACATCACAATTGTATATTATAGCGAAAAAACTCTCTGATTATGAGCTCCTGCACTATAATTTTAGCAGCACAATTAACCTTTATGACATCACAATTCCCAATTGTGACATCACAGTGACATGTTATGACAGCATATTACCACATTATGGCTTTACAATACCCCATTGTAACACTACCCTGGCCTATTTTGACATCATGATACCCACATCAGGAATTGTCAATTCCCCATTATGAACGGACAATTCTGCATTGATGTTACTGTTTTCTCTTGTGACCTCATAACTGCCCAGTGGGACACAAGTGCCCAATGGTGACATCAAAGTCCCCATTATAGCATCACAATTCCTTTTTTTTCACAGTATAATGATTCACTGTAACCTCAAGTTGCACTGTGGTGACACTAACTTGGTCCATTGTGACAGCATCATTTCCAGTGTGACACCACAATTACTCTATTATGACCTCACATTGCCCTCATTAGAACAGCACAATCAAGCTTTATGATACCACAATTCCCCACTGTGACTACTTAGATGCATTTTATGATATCACTGTACCAAATATGGCCTCAAAATAATACATTGTGATATCATCATGCCTTTTTGTGATTTCACACATCCTATTGTGGTATCAAAGTACCCCATTGCGACATCATAGTTCTCCATATCACTTAAGAATTCCCCTCATGATGTCATAATGATCCATTACAACATCACAATAAACCCTAGTGATATCACAGTTCTCCAGTGAAAAGAGTAGATGCATGATTGTGACAGAACAACACTCCACTGTGACATCACAGCAAGCTATTTTGACACCACTGTACCCCATGATGAGACACTTTTCACTGTTATTTCACAATTCCCCATGGAGATCTCACATTGCCCTCGTGATCATATCAGTGTCCTCATTATGGTACCATGCCATTCATTTATGCTGTCACTATGCCCAACTGTGACCTCCAAATTCCCTATTGTGATATAAAATAACCCATCATGACATCACAATTCTCTCCTGTGCCATTAGGATGCCCCCATTAGAATCTCACTCTTCCCCAATTCTGACTTTATAAAGAGTCGTCACTAGCTCATTATTTCCATTTTGATCACATAATGCTCCATTAGGGGCCCATCACAACCTATGTTTACCTGAATTATGATTAGAAGATCTTCCAAGACACCCTTCTACACTTCATACAGCTCCAAGCCCCAAAAAAGTACTGGATTCAGAGTTCTAAGATTCATGTTTCAAATTTTTTGTGCTAAAAAATGCCTTCACTTGAATGTAGCATTTGCGTTTTCAGGCATTTGAGAACTCTTTTGCAGTCTCAGTATTTTGGAAGAATTGTAATTTTTTTATGTATTTCTTTTAATACTAACTTACACACACAAAACCAGATGTAAGTTTGATATTTTTTCCTGTTAATTCCTTTCCTTTCTTTGACTACTCCTGCTGTGTCATCACCATGTCTTACTGTGACATCATAACACCCTATTGTGACCACGTATACTGAAAATGTGATATCACAATTCACAATTAAGATCTCACAATTCTCATCATGACATTTAAATTATCTTACAATATCACAATTGCCAATTGTGACACCACAGTGATGGATATGACCTCATGGTATCACATTTTGGCATCATGCTATGCCTTTGTGACATTGTTATGCACTATTATGACATGTGTTCTATTGTAACCTCGCAATTCCCAGTATGACATTACAATTTTCCGTTCAGATATCATGATTGCCCACTGTGATATCACAGTTGCCCATGGCAATATCACAAGTACAACTGTAACACCACAGTGACCAAGTATGATACCACAATGTTGTATTGTCACCCAATAATGCCATATTGTTACCTCACGATGCCCAGCTGGATCATCACAATTGCCTATTTTAGCAAAACTAGTCCTAAATTATGAGAACATGTTGCCCAATTAAAACAGCACAGTTAACCTTTATGACATCACAATTCCCAACTGTGACATCACAGTGACATGTTATGACATCATAGTTCCACATTATGGCATTACAGTACCCCGTTGTGAAAGCACACTGGCCTATGTTGACTTGATGTTACCCTCATCATGACTTGTCCATTCCCCATTATTACCGCAGAATTCTCTACGGATGTTACAGTTTTCTTTGCGATATCATAACTGCCCAAAGTGACACAAGTGCCAATTGTGACACACAATCCCCATTATTCCATCACAATTCCCATTTTTCACAGGGTAATGATTCACTTTCACCTCAAGGTGCCCTGTGGTGACACTATCTTGGCCCATTGTGACATCATCATTTCCGGTGTGACATCACAATTCCCCTATTGTGACCTCACAGTGCCCTCATTAGAGCAGCACAATCAACCTTTATGATACAACAATTCCCCACAGTGACAACATAGTTGCACGTTATTACATCACTGTACCAAATATTGCATCAAAATATTCCATTGTGGAATCATCATGCCTCATTGTGACTTCACACATCCTATTGGGGAATCACATAACCCCATTGTGACATCATAGTTCTCCATATGACTTCAGAATTCGCCATCATGATATCATAATCATCCATTACAGCATCAAAATTATCCCATGTGACATTACATTTCTTCAGTGATAACAGTAGATGCATCATTGTGTCACAACAACATTCCACTGTGACATCACAGCGTCCTATTGTGATACCACTGTACCCCATGGGGACATACTTTTCACGTTTACTTCCAATTCCCCATTATGTTCTCAC
>PVJX010043908.1:0-13444 GCA_004027295.1 Dolichotis patagonum
GCGTGAGGTCAGGAGTTCGATCCCTGGTACAAAAAAAAACAAAAACAAAAACAAAAACAAAAACAAAAACACCAGGCTTGCTACTTCGGCTTGAAGTTGGAGGCAAGGGAGACAGAGCCCGCACAGTGCTGGAGTTAGTCCCGGGCTCCAGGCGGGTGCTTAGCTACAAAGCCACTGTCACTCATATACACAATCATGACTAACAAGCAGGGAGCCGAGGAAAGGTCACTGATTCCCATCACGTGCAAGCAAGTCGATGAGGTCGATGAGTCTTTAGCAGACAGAAAGGGGTGATTCTGCCTTCCTGACCTGTCTCTATTTGGTCATATTTCATTTAACTACCCCTCTGCCTGTTCTACACGCCTGAAAGAGCACGATGAAGCGATTTCCTTTCCCCAAAGCGACCTTGGCCTTTGACCTGGCAAAGAGGGGCAAAAATAAAGCCAAGGGATGTGGTGTCCCTGCTGGTCAGAATTTCAAATTCTTTTAGATTTTTGCTCACATTCCTTCCCTCCTACATCACGACGAGGAGAAAAACAGGTGTACAAAAACCCTGAGCTATGGGTCAGAAGAGCTGGGTTCCAATCCTATACCTGCCGCCTGACCCCGCCACTTCCTCATCTGACAGATCAAGATAAGAACAGTGCCCAACTTGGCGGGCGGAGGTGAGGGTGATGGGTGACACGAGGGGATGGGCATCCTGTTCCAATTATGCCAGTGAAATGCCTGACTCAGGGTGGCACGAGCCAGGTGCTTAGTTAATGTGAGAGACCGTGGGGCGGGAGCTGGCAGTCACACACCACTGGCTGGTACATGGCGACACTGTCACCCTTCACTCGCTTTCTTCTGTGTCATTTACAAGAGCTGTGGTCTCCCTGCTTGGACCTCAGAGACTTGGGCACCCAGGGAGCTCTCAGGATTCCCTGGCCCGCCCTGCCTTTCCACCAAGCCATGTGTACTTGCTTAGCTTTGTGCCGGACACCTGCAAAGGTGAGTCAGGCATTGAGTGGACCAGGGTGTAAGTCCCCCCAGCCACCCTGGTGGCTTTGGGAGCCACCAAAGCATGCAGCGAAGGGCACTGATGTTTGTGAAACACTGGCCAGAAACCAGGTGTCTGCCACGAGTTGCCTAGCTTAGTGCGATCTTTGTAGCAACCCTAGAAGGCCGGAATCATTTGTTGCCCTTGATGAATGAAGTCATCGAGGCAGGGGAAGTTAAGTGACTTGCTTGAAGTCGTATGGCCACAGTGGACTGATCTCTCATCCAGGCGCTCAAAATCCTTTGCTACCTTCCATTTACTCTGAGGGCAAATTCAAACCATAGCTCACACGCTCCTGCATGGTGTGACTTCGCCCACAGTCTTGCTTTTTGGCTCCCTGCAGCAGCTGTCCTGTGCTCTTTTTGGTTCTTTAGTACTGCTGTACCTTGTGCGTGCTGCCCCTTTTGGTTGTATACAATTTGTTTTGCTTCTTTACCTGGATAACTTCAAGCCAGCCCTCAGTCTAAACGTCACTTCCTGCAGGAGCCTTTCCCAGAAACACCCTGTGTTTCTCCTTTTGTGTCCCCCATGGAGGTTCCCTGTGATTACTTGGTCTGCCTTCTATCTCGCATGTTCTATGGGAGAGAAGCCATGAATACATTGCCTACCACTGAATTCCTGGAGCCGGGCTTTCTGTGTGGCACATGGTAAGTACAATATGTTATGAATTTGGTTTGCTGGACAGATGGTGAATGGATAGATGGAAGGATGGCTGAATGGTACATGGAGTGATGGATGGAGGGATGGGTAGATGAGTAGATGGGTGATAGAGATTCTAAAAATATTGTGGGCTGGCTGGCTGGGTGAATAGGTAGATGCATGAATGGATGGATGGATGGATGGGTAAGTGGATGAGTGAGTGGATATTCTATAAATATTGCTGGCTGGCTGGCTGGCTGACTGGGTAGATGAATGGATGGATAGATTAATCAATAGGTGGGTTGGTAGGTGGATGGATGTGAGATGGTCACTTCACCTCTCTGAGCCCCAGTTTCTGCCTCTGCAAAATGGGGCTCCCCAATCCCATCTCCGAGAGCTATAAAAGAACCTAGCCCAGGCCTGACTGGCCGCTGTACGCCCAGCCCCGCCAGTGCCCACCCCACTCCCACCCCTTCTCCTCTGGTCCTTACGGTATCTGCCAGACGCGAGCCACCCAGTGATGGCGATGGTGATGTGCAGCTGCCTGCCCTCCGTCAGAGGAAGGAATGTGAACTCTTCAATGGCCCCAACCCGCTTCTTCATCTTGTACCCTAAAGGCCCAGACAGAATGGGAGTGAGAGCTGTGTGGTCTGTGTGAGAGCTGGGGCGGGGCACAGCAATGACTGTGCGCCCTGCCCTGCAAAAACGCAAGCCATTTGTGAGTTCCCTAAAGCAAATGGCATCACTGTACCCAATTACGGAGGCGGGTAGAAAGCCGCCGAGGGGCAGACAGGGACCTGCATTGAGGCTCTCACTACTGCCCTGTCCTGACTTGGCTGCATCTTTTGCATGCCTGTCCCTTCAGTATGTGACCCATGGTCCTAGTGGGAGTGGACTGAACCAACCAGGGCTCTCAGCATGGGATCAGGATGGGGATTTCTGTGTGACCAGGGGCTGCAGACCCAAGCTAGCTTGTCAGTGAAGGGCAGCCATGCTCGGTCTGACCATGAGGAAGCACACACATCTCTGGGACACTTGCCCGGGCACGCACTGCGTGGTGGTGGCAGGCTCACTGGGACACTCTGTAGGGAAGCAGCCCTGGGCACACAGGGTGTGGGGATCAGGTTTCCCAAACTCAGTACTACCCCAGGCCGTGCTGAGCTACCGGCATGGTTCTCTGTGAACCTGGGCATGCGGGACCCAGAGTGCACAAAGCCAGAGCTCCTGCAGAGCCATCCCAAGGAGCACCTGGGTATGTCCCTTAGGGTGGGCCATGCCAGTCCATTTCACCCCCCAATCCCTGTAGAACTTTACCTGTAAGGCCCGCTCCCGCTGCACCAAACAGCGAGGTCATGACAGCTATGCCAGCCACTGAGCCCAGGGCCGCTGCCCCAGCACTGCCAATGACTGTCGCAGCTCCAGCGGCCACAAGGGGGGCAGCGAGACCCCCAGTCACACCTGCAGGGAAAGCAGCCCTTGGCAAGTGAAGGTGAGTTCTTGCCCCACCAGCTACCCACTGTCTTCCATGGAAGCTTCTATTAATGATAAAAGCAGTAAGCAGTATTTATTACTGATCAGGCACCTGCCACCTGCTGGGGCCACCTCCCAGCCTACCCCCTTGCACTCTCTCCTCATCCAAATACAGTCTGTCTCCTGTTCTGCGTGGTCCCAGCCCACAGGCCACCATGCCCAGCTGGCTTTACCAATCACTGTCCCGCCTCCCACAGTCGCCAGGCCTATCAGGAGATAACGCTTCCATTTCCTCCGGTTTTCTTTCTTCTTCCGGGAAGCCTCGGCGGTTCTGGAAGAGAAGAGGTCGGTCTTTCCATGCCCAGGATCTCCTGAGACCTCCCATCTCACCAACCCCTATCCCCAGGTCAATGGCAGGCTAGAACACTTACATAGAGTAAGCTACCAAAGTTGCCCTGGGCACATTGGTGGTTTTAAAAAACTGAAACTATTTTAAAACCCAGCTGGGGAATCTCGACGTATGGGGTACACTACTTACCTGATGGATCCATCCTAACAAGGTTGCAACTTGAATAATAAAAAGACAAAAAAGAATAATAATAGAATAACAAGAAAAGCACAGAAAATATCTTTCAGAAGATGGACCCAGAATGACTACAAAATAGAATCCCAAATTCTATTGCTTCCCTCCCTTTCCCTGGTCCCCCACTTTGCTATTGGGCCCCTCCTCCTCTATGGCATGTGGAAACCAGCTCCCTTCAGAAGAATCATTTCACAGATAGGCTTGATAAATATCTACACTGGAGACCTTGGTCTTGGTTGGAGCAACAGCTAGACACATTCAGACTGGAAACATAAATGGTATGAAATCTAGAAAAGGAGCAGTCAGAGTGAACCTGGGCCAAGGGCATCCTGAGATTGGCCTGAAGTCAGGACACCCCAATGCCATGTCAGACTTAATCTCTCAGCCACTTTGGGGCGATCAGGAGCAAGAGGGGCGACAGGTGGGTCCCAGCCATCATGATGTGGGACTCTGAACCGAAGCTGGAGTTTGGACGACTCAAAGTGGTATGATGGGTGTGTGTGTGTGTGTGTGTGATGGAGATGAAGGGAAATGGTTAATTTAGCGAGGGCTTCCTAACACCAGCCACTGTGCTCCGTGCTCCCCACACCTCCTTTATCTCATCCTAAGGTGAAGATTTATTGTTGTCCCACAATACAGGTGCATGAGGAGGTAACAGAGGTTACTGCCTGAGAGATCACTGGGGTGGAGAGAATGCCGGTAAAGCACACTGTGAGTGTTGGACAAAACAGTGGTTGTGGTCATAAAACTATCATCCTGTGCGCTCGCCTCCTCTTTTATAAAATGGAACAGTAAAGTGTCCCTTGTAAGACGGTTGCTTTGCAAAGATTAAATTAATTCCTGCTCTGTCTATTCAATCAATAAGCACTTCCCCCTTTGATGGTACTGGGAATTGAACCCAGGGCCTCTGCACTCAGCTAAATCTCTAGTCTTTTCCTTCCTTTCCTTTCTTTCCTCCACTTCCTCACCCTTCTTCTACCAAGCTACATTCCAAGCCCTCCCTTTATTTTTTCCTTTCCTCTTCCTCCTTCCTTCCCTCCTTTTTTCCTTCCAGCCACACTAGGGATGGAACCCTGAATGCTCTACCACATTCCTAGCCATTTGTACTTTGAGACAAGGGTTTGCTAAGTTGCCCAGGCTGGGTTCAAACTTGCAGTCCTCCTGTCTCAGCTGCCTGGAGTGCTAGGTTAACAGGCCTGCACGGCCACGCAAAGCTCGATCAATAAACTTTTACCGTGAATGCAGACTGTGCTGGCACTTTTGGCACTGTGCCTGTGAGCAGCAGGTACCTGTGAGCAGAAAATCTATGTCCTCAGCACACATTTGCATCCTTCGTGATTCCTTCCTCACAGACCACACCAAGAAAGGGATCTGAGTTTGGGAAGCTGCCACATTCTGTGACTCTCTGCCAGTTCACCTCAACAGTTTTCTCCTGTGCAGCTCCTGGTCTAAAGCATGGGTTGCTTCAGTGCAGAGAAGCAGAAACCAGCAATGAGCACTGCTTACCTGTAATTGAATTTTCTTCAGTGCTGGGGATGGAACCTAGGGCTTCGTGCATGCTAGACAAGTGCTCTGCCACTGAGCTCCATCCCCAGCGTCTGCGATTGAAGTGGATGTTGTCAGCATGTGGGATGAGGAGAAACTTGCACAGATCAGCTGACTGAGAGGAGGGTAATGGCTGAGCGCCAGGGGCCTGAGTCAGGACTTAGTCTGCAAAGGCAGGCTTAATTCTGACTTCTGCCGTGGTATAAGTTGGGCCACCATTTGCCAAATATCCACTTATCCCTCCCTACGGGAAGAGCATACAGTGATCCCTCCCTACCTGTGGGATTGGTTCTAGCTTTCCCCGTGGATACTGAAATCTGTGGGCATTCAAGTCCGCTATCTGAAATGGTGCAGTATTTGCTAAAAACCTATACATATCATCCCATGGACTTTAAATCATCTCTAGGTTACAGATAAAGACTAATACAATGCAAATCATTGTGATACTGTAATGTTTGGGGGATAATGACAAAGAAGAAAATACACATGTTCAATAAAGATCCAGTTATTAAAAAAAATTCAATCTATGGTTGGTTGGTCAAATATGAGGCTGTAGAACCTGTGGATATGGAAGAGCACTGTACATCCTCGCCCTCTTGAGCTGACTGGTCATGTGACCAGCTTTAGCCAATGAAAAGCAAGCGGAAGTGACATCCTTTACGGCAGACCCTTTAACAGCTGGTGCAAGTTATGTCTCCTGTCAGTGTGACCAGGGACCAGAAACACTCTAGACGGGAGTCACCCTGTCCAGCCAGAACCCACAACCAAGATAGTATGGGTGGGAGTCAGCCAATCTGCAATGGATATACAATGGTATGAACAAGAAATAAAGCTCTGCTGTTGGGGACCACTGAGATTTGAGGGTCATTTGTCACAGCAGCAAGCTCTACCTATCCTTAGAACCATCTACAGCTTTGTGACTGTGCACAGATACTCATCACATCTGGGTTTCTTCATTCAGCAAATGAGGATAATAATCATATGCAATTCCAAGGGCCTCAGCGAGAAAGAAAAGAGATGATTCATACGACTGGCATATTGTAATCGTGGAATATGCTGCTGTTATCATCCTTCTCATGATTATAATAATTTCCTACTAAACAGTAGCTGGCAATATACTTTGACCCTTAATTCTCCTTAATTGATCTTTAATTCAGTTCAAACAAGGAGGCTGGAAATGATTGGCTTTCTGCACAATTCAAGGACTAAGAAAAAAAAATGCACATTGACAACACACAACAGAAGCACGTAAGGGGACCAGCAGCGGCACCTTGATTCAACAAACCCTGACTGGGGAGTAGCTGGAAACTGGGTGAAAGGGGCTGGAGATGGCTCTGATTTTTCTGACTCCCGATTTCCTCACCCAGGAAAAGAAAATGGAAAATGACTCTGTGGGAGGATTATGAGATGGTGGTGCCCCAGCAGCCAGTGTCAAGTAGGAGAGTACAAGCATGCCCTGTCTGCCTGTGTCCCCTCCTGTCGCCTCACTACTCCCTGTCTGGAGGAGAGTGTCACCTCCCTATCATGACACTCAGGCCTCCATGTCCTGGCCCCTGCTTCCTTCTCCAGCTTCATCTCTGATCACTTCCTAACTTAGGCCTCATCTTGTGGAAACATGGAGTCTCACACGTACACTGTCTCATACCTGTGCCCCCCCTGGCCTAGGTGCCCAAGGACCTTCTTACCTGCTCGCATACAGCTTGACATGATGTCTCCTTCAGGAGTTAGCTGATGTGTGGCACCTCCTACTGATGCCTGCTCGGAGCCCCAAGGTTGCCTAAATGCCTTGACTCTGAGGACTCAAACCCTTGTACTATATTATCCTGAGACTCTAGTCCGGAGATTTTCAAAGGGTGGGCCTCACTGGGATGTCTGTGGGGGTGAGGGTAAGGAATGTGCATCTGTAACATGTCCTTCCAGGGGTTCTGCGGTATCCCAAGGTTGAAAATCGGTAGCCCACACCGTCAGGAAACAGCCCCAGCCACTGCCAGTTCTGTACCCTCTGCAGCTCTGCACCCTGGAGAGCACTCGGGAAATTGTGTTTCGAATAGAACCCAGTTATTCCAACAAGGACTGAAGGTGACCACTGTGCTGTAGTGACACAATTCCCCGTGTGCTATGAAAACCAGAGGGACACAGAAAGGTTATTCTGGCTAAACAAAAATATGCAGGCAGAGTATAGGACACTTGCCATCCAAATAGAAATTTCTGAGATAATAGGACCAATCTGAAATGTCAGAGAATTTTCATGATTAATACAGATTTATTATTAAAAACCAAATTAAATTCCTGAGTTAGTGCCTTTGACATTTCTGGGCACTGCTTCCAGATTGTTCGTACAGTGACATCTGCTATTTAAGATACCCGACAGTCGTCTGATATCTTTTAGCTGAGTTTGATGGGTGCAAAAATTATGCCCTAAAGTGAATAAAGGAACTAAAAAAATAAATACTGTATGGGCCTCGAAGGGTGTGTGATTTAAATATATGAATTCTAGTTTATTAAATCAACTTCACAAAGATGAGATGAATGGTACGCTCTCTCATCGCTACTAGTATTCTTTTTAAAAAATTTGTTTTGCAGTGCTGGGGGTGGAATCCAGTAATTTGCACAATGCTAGGCAAGTGCTCTACGACTGAGCTATATCCCCAGCCCTCTAATATTCTGCTTGTATTATTACTAAATGTTTATAAATATTTTTGATTTGAAAAGAAGGCACTTTTCCCCACAGGTACTTAGCGGAGGCACTCTGTCCTGATATTCACCCAAACAGCTCATCTATTTCTCTATTTATGTACGATTGCACATTGTTAGTAATTGTTTTCTACATTACAGGAATAGATTTCCCAGCCACTGTTAATTATCACAGCATTTTACTCTTGCAATTACTTCCGATGATTGAATTGCAACCTCTAATGCCCAGGAGGCGTGGGCTCTGAGTCACATCTAGAATGCTCCTCTATTTTCCTCAGAAGCACAGATTTAGATAATTCTGAATGCAAATGACAACTCTGTCCCTGCTACAGACTTTGCCCTTTCTTTAGACACGGTGGCAACCCATAGCATCCTATGATCGCACTCTGGAATGCCAGAGATGAAGCCGAATTGGTGTTCCATGTCGGCTAAGGACAGCAGCTGAGGCCACGCTGTGAAGTTGGGTCAGATCCCAAGCTCAGGCCAAAGATACCCCAAGAACAAAACAATTCTGCCCATGTTATGGGGCCACCAGAATTTTTACTGACTGCCATCTGTCTGGTGAGAATCCCTGCTGGCCTCACGACCACCTGCTGTTTTGCTTTCTCTCTGCATCGCTGGCCACAGGATTCAGCTTCATGCGCACTAGGCAAGCACTCTGCACTGACCTTAAAAACTTAAAAACAATTTCTTTTCTTTTTTTGATGTTAACAAACAGGGTGAGCTGGTCTCTGAGGTCTAAAGATCCTTTCTTAGGGAAAGCTCAGATGACCCCATACAGAATTCTCTTTACTGCCTTCTGACTTAATGAGGGAAACTGCGACTGTCAACCAGACCTTGAGGATTCAGTACATGACATCCAGACTGGACATTGTAGCTAAACCGAGATGCCACTGACCGGTGGTGTGACCTGAGTGAGTAGCATCACCAGTCTGACTTGTTTCCCCTGCGAACCCCCAGTGGATGGTTATGAGGATCAGATATGGTGGCTTGTGCCTGTACCCAGAAGCCGTCGGTGAACGCTGGATGGTAACATGTTTCTTGAAGGCAGGCAGTGTCCACCGCCAGCAGTGCTCTGGGTAATACTTTCTGCTGTGTGCCAGGCGCGATGCTAAGGTTTGATGCATGTTAGTCTAACCCTCTCCATAGCCCTCTCCTGTGGATAAGAACCTCACCCCCAGGTTAGGGACGAAGAAACTGAAGCACAGACCGGCATGCAACAGGTGAGAGAGGCTTGGATAGCCTCAGGGCTCAGATGGCGACCCAGAAAGTTAGGGTGACACATCAAACTCGAGATCCCAGCTGCAAAGAAGCACCTCAGATAAGCTCACCTCCTAGAACATGAGACCTTAGAGTTAAAAGAAATCCACGTATAATTTGACCTTCTAATTGCATAGGTGAAAAAAATTGGTGCTGGTGCCCAGAGTGGGCTATGCTAGGCCACACAGAGGGTTAGTAGCAGAATCAAACTAAGAATCAGGTCTCTAGACTGCATAGCTGCTATGCTTCCTCTGGGTTTCCGATCCTTCTGGAGACCCCAGATAGAATCTGAGTCTCCAGAGTCCTTAAAACTATGTATTTTTCTGGGGCAAGCATTCCTATGTGCCAACACAATTATATCAGTACTGCTGACAATAACAAATAATGATATTTATGGAGTAGTTAATCTGGCCCAGGCCCACCTGTAGCACTTTACACATGTGAACTCATTTCAGCTCATAAGGACCCTAAGAGAAATACTATTATCCCCATTTGCAGGTAAGGAAACTGAGGCCTAGGAAAGTTAAATAATTTGCCCAAGATCACTCCCTTGGTAAAACAGCAGAGCCAGGCTTTGTTAAAACTTCTGGCTTACATCTGCCTCGATCCAGCATTACTGATATTATCAAAAAATTCTTCTAGGCAACACATTTCTTCTGCTAAAAAGATTTCCAAATAATAATGGAGTTTCCTTAATTTCAAGACATATAAGACCCTATGAATCTTCAATACATTCAAAGAACTTGGGCAGCCCTTGTGATGGTGGTAATTTGCTCAGATTCAGATATTTCTTCATTGACACAGCTCTGGGATTCAAAGCAGGAATGTTTTTAGGTTATTTCAACAAAGGTAATACTTTTGCCTTTGCGGCAAGAAACCCTGGTGGCAGGAGAACAGCTCTAGGCCTGAAGCTGGCTTTGGGATTATGTTTTCAGCTGTGCTGAAGTGATGTAGCCCAGGTGCTCAAAGGAAGCTTTCACGATGAACAAAACCCAGAGCTAGGCAGAGGTGCCTGGTGCCAGCAGCCCAAAATGAAGCTATGACTGGGACTGATTTATTGCACTGAGGTTTGACTCTGTGGAAGATGCGTGCAAAGAACCTACTCAGGCCAATTACCAGGATAATTTCCCTCTATATACTCAGGCCATACCCGATAGCAAAGCTGCTCTACAACTGGCAGAGGAAGAGATTTGCATCCACTGAGAATTTGCTACATGTCAGCCTTGAACTGATTATTTTATAATATGGTCTCTTTCCAGCCAGGTGTGGTCACACACACCTATAATCCCAGCTCTCTGGGAGACAGGCTGAGACAGGAGGATCACAAATCCAAGCCCAGGCTAGGCAATTTAGTGAGACCTTATCTCAAAAAAAAAAAAAAAAAAAAGGGCTGGGGATATAGCTCAGCACAAAGGTCCCAAGTTTAATCCCCAGTACCAAAAAACCAAAACCAAATACAATCCTTTCCTTTCTCCTAATGACCCTGGCAAGGTGCTACCCTTATACTCGTTTTGCAGATAAGAAGCTCATGTGCCCAAAGTTAAACCCCTGATTCACGGCCCTTAGCAATTATCTACTCCCCTTTTCTTCCTGAAGATGAGAAGCCCAGAGAGGGCCAAGTGACTTGTCAAGGTCACCTAGTGAGTCAGGGTTGCAGTTAGAATTCTCCATCCAATGCTCCTTCTGCCTCCCTGCCCCATCTCCCAACTGGGAAGTACAGTCCCCTTATCTCCAAGTGGAAATCCGTGGCTGCAGGGCTCTTACTCAGATTCCTCCTCTCTGGTTTCTTTCAGGCTTTCAAGGAATGTCTCTTCAAGGACATCCAGCTCCTCCAAGGGCGCCTGGAGCAGGGAAGTCATATGGCAAATGAGGATTCTGGCCCGAGCATCATAGCGGCCTCAAAAGAGAAAAAGATGAGTGGAGAAGTCAACTTGGGTTTGAAGCACAGACATCTTCACAGCAGTGTACAAGACAAAAACCCAAGTCCCAATCTCAAAAGGAAGCTAAAGACACAACCCTATGAGAGCCACTCTATAAAGCAATAGCACAGCTTCTGGGTAAAATACTATCCAGCTATCAAACATGTTAACCAAAAGCCAGGTAGTATTTCTCACTAGTCAAGTGAAGAAAAATCAGTTTGTCTAGTTCCAATGCTGATAAACGATAAACACTGATACTCAAACATCACTGGTGGGAGTACGCACTAGCACCAACTTGCCAGAGGGAAAATTTAGCAGTATGTGTCCACTTTTTAAAAAATGTGCATCCCCTTTGCCCCAAGGATTCCAGTTTTGAATTTTAATTTTAAAAATCTTTAACATAGAAAACACTGTATTTAGTAAACAAGGGCAATAAAGTAAATAAAGTCTGCTTTTTAATGTAAATTGGAATAATCTGGAGATTTCTAATGTCAAGAATGGATTAAATCAGCTATGTGGATCTGTCCCATGGAAACTGATGGGCCCACAATGAAATGATTACTAAGGAAAGTTTGCTATAACTTTGGGAAAAACGCGTACACAATGAAACAAATTTTAAAAGTGGATAGAAGACTGATTTGATAATATGTCAAAGGGTCCCCATTAAGGGAAGCAAGATAAAACAGAACGTAACACTTCATAGGACAAAAGTGAAGGAAATACGTCGTGTGTGTGTGTGTGTGTGTGTGTGTGTTTGTGTGTATAATACTGGAGATTAAACCCAGGGCCTCTGCACAGAGCTATATCCCTAAACCTTTCTTTTTTCTTTTGAGACAGTATATTGCTAAATTGTACACTGCCTAAGCTGGACTCACACTTGGCAGTCCTCATGCCTCGGCCTCCTGCAGTGTGGGAATTATAGCCATGTACTGCCATGTTGCAAGAGTGGGTGATTTGTTTTTCTTTTTCAAAATTACCCACAGTGAGGTAGGCATGGTGGTGTACACCTGTAATCCCAGAATTTGGGGGACGGAGGCAGGAGGCTCGAGGTGAGTTTGAGGCCTGCCTGGCCTATAGTACGGTGAGTTCAAGTCCAGTGTGCACTGCTTAGCAAAACCCTGTCTCCAAAAAAAAAAAAAACAAACAAACAAACAAAAAAAAACCCATAGTGAACTTTGAGCTAACTTTATAATTGAAAAAAATGAATCTATCAAAATGTAAACAAACTTTAATTACATAGCCCAGAGCTGGTAAAAATGTTAACACCTGGTTAGTAAGCGGGGCGGGGGGCGGTGCCGAAAGAGGTAAAATGAACCGATTACACTGGAAAGATTTCTATGCCCGGGCAGCACCACAATGGTTAGCATCCTGAGCAAGGTCCCCTTCATCTAAGACTGATTTCCATCAACTCCCTTCCGTGGCCCTATGTGGCATAAGGGACTCTCTGGGTCTCCTCTCAGGTGACCTCAGAATATAATACCTCCCCATCAAGGGCAGGGGACCCCATCCTCTCTCTCGCCCCATCCCATGCAATGTCCTGGAGTCGTTCAGATGCCGACAGCTCTCCCACACCCATCTCCAAAGCTCCCACATGGCTCAGCTCCTGGACCCCTCTTCAGAGGCCTCTGCCAAGCCACTCTGCACTGCCCCATCACACCGCTGCCCGCAGAACTCAGTCCATGCTGGTGGCCTGGCACTGTGGGCATCAGCTGTCAGGGCTCCCACCCTTCCTCAGCACCATCCCTCGGCCCCGATGCTCTAGAGCTGGACAGTCTCAGTTTTAATCCCTCCTCGCCTGTTTTCTATACAAGGGGCCTTTATCCTTCTGATCCTGAGAAATAAATACACATCACTTACAACAGTGTCCTGTGCAGAGTTCGCCGTTTTAGTTTCCTATGGCTGCTGTAACAAATACCAGACTAAATGGCTGAAGACCATACAAAATATCTTCCGGTACTATGACCAGATGTCCTGGATCAAGGTGTTGGCAGGGCCACGCACCTTCTGGAGGTGCTGGGCGAGAATCCGTCCCTTGCCTTTCCAAGCTTCTGGAGGCCACTGCAATCTCTCCTTCTGTCACCAAGCCTGTTCTTTCTCTCCCAACACAGTTCACGTGATTCTCATGAGAACTGAGCCCCAGGAGGGTAGAAGATGAGCTCTGTATCTCCAGATGCTCAACTTGGTCACAGCTACGAAATCCTTTTGCCATGTAGGGTAACAAAGTCACAGGTGCTAGGGATTCAGCTATGAACCTCTGTGTGTATGCGTGTGTGTGTGTGTGTGTGTGTGTGTGTG
>PVJX010043909.1:0-13378 GCA_004027295.1 Dolichotis patagonum
GGGGGTCCCAGGAGCCACACGCACTGCTATCATGGTCAGGGAACCGTTATGTTAGGATTTCCCATGTGATGAAACAACAAAATATGAGATAAAAGAGACCTTTATTCCCAAGGACATGGGCAGAAGTCCACAACCACAGACAGCCTGGCCTTCTCTAACCCACACATTCAGGTTAGGGTACTTATATAACCACTGACCGGGGTGGTGCTTAGGGCGGGGACAGGTAATGCATAGGTTATTGATTGGGGGTATTTTTGCAGCACTGGGAAAGGTGACTACAGTTTGGCCCCACCCCTTGCTCCTGCCTCCCACTGCAGCTTTCAGGGCACAACTCTTTCACTCATCAGTGAAGTAATCCACCATGAATATAGTGCTCCATGATCTAATCACCTTACAAAAGCTCTGCCTATAATCACATGAGACTTTAGAGTAATGTCTAGACATAAACCATATCCTTCTATTGCTGACTCCCCAAAGACTCATGCACATCTCTTTATGCAACATGCATTTAATCTACCTCTGAGTATTGCCAAAATCCTAATAGTTTCAGTACTGCTGAAAAGTTCAACTCCAAAGAAAGTCTCCTCTGAGACTCAAGGCATAATTGTAGCAGGCAACTGAGTTAGTCAGAAATATTGTAGGCAGTGAGATAAAATTGGGTCCTCAATAGAGCCAGGGCAGACACCTGGCAACTGTGGGGGAGACAGACACCTCCTGCTGTGGGCCAGGCCTCAAGACAAAGGATCAAACAAATGAATCCACATCCTAAAGACTGATATTCTAATTAGTTCCCTCTCACCCTGGAGCCACTATCCCATCCTTCTAGGGGAAAGGTCACAGCTCCAAGAATGCCTGCTTGCTATGTGACTTGCTTTCCCATTTGTCCCTAATGTAATCAATTTTACCTAAACTATTGATCTTATTGGCTAACTATAGTAATGTCCCACCTTATGCCCATCTGCTTTGTGAGCTCCCAGTCTTCCCCCACCTTGAACCCATGATTTTACTCTATAAAAGTCCCTGGAAAAGACAGAGTCTTGGGCAACCCGCTCGGGACTCCCTTCGGTCTCTTCATACAGAATCTTTCTCTCAATAAATATATTCTACTCTCCACCTCTGTTGTTCCTAAAATTCATTCTTCGATTTTAGAGAACATGAACTTGTGGACATAGTAGGTCAGGAGTTTCATTCTCCTATATCATAATCACCTATAAAGATAAAAAAGAAAGTTAAACACTTCCAATATACAATGGAACAAGGTAAATATTCCCATTCTAAAAGGAAGGAATGGAGGATAGAAACTAATGGTACCAAAGAAATACTCAAACCCATCAGGGTAAATATTAAATTGTGTAGCTCTGTGTCCAGCACAGAGTAAGTTTCAGTGAGATGTGGAATACAAAGGTCCTATGGAATGCTGCCCTGCAGCATTGCCTGTGGTGCAGACTCCATGGCTTTTCTCTTGGGCTGACTTTGTTTCTTCCATGCAGCTTTCCTCAGTTGCTCCACATACCTGGCTGCTTTGATCTCTCAGGGTCCACTTCACTTTTGGCTTCACATACTGCTCTCCTAGGGGCATACTGTCTGGCCTCTAAGGCCTTCCTCTGAAATCTGGGTGAAAGCCTCCTGATCCCACTCATGGTATCAAAACCTGTATCAGGTAGAGTTCATTAGAGGAACAGATTTAATATGATTATATAAAGTATTTACTAGAGAGGTTTACAGTGGCCATCTGCAAAATCAAGGGTAGAAGAATGCAAAATGGCTGTCTGCATAGTGATAGCCAGAGGGTTCAAAGGTCAAAGACCGGGAGCTCACTGCAGAGTCCAATGTAAGTTCATATCAGAAAGTCAAAGTGTCACTGGGATATAGCTCAGCGGCATAAGTGCCTGCCTGACAAGTGGGAGGTCGTGAGTTCGGTCCCCAGTACCAAAAGAAAAAGAAAAAACAAACAAACAAGTCAAAGGGTCAGCATTGGAAGGCTGAAGAGTCTGTACTGAAAATCTGAAGGAATAGGAGACAAACATTCAAAGGCAAAGCAAAGACCAGAGCACCTTCAACAAACAAAAAGGGAAAACTTCTTTCTTCTTTGTTTCCTTTTTATTCCATCGAGGCTACAAGCTTATTGGTTGGTGACACCCGCATACACACACACACACACACACACACACACAGCTTTTCTAACTTATTCAAGTTGGGTTAACATATCACAGTTAACTACATCCTGTTTACAAATAGAGTATATCACCAAAAATTTGCCAGAGGCATTTTATTTAAGCTTTTTTTTAGTTCAAATATGTAACATCAACTTATTATAGAACCAATTAAAAAGGCAAGGTTAGAAATCATAGATTAAGGATACCAATGACCTGTTTAGTCAGACTTGGGATTCAATTTCTGTAGTTTGTCTCAGTGTACTATACCAGAACACATCCACTGATGCATAAAGGTGGAGGTGAAATAAGATTAAAAAAAATTTAGAGTTAACCAATAATCTCAGAATACTCTTATGATGAAAACCCAGAAAAAAAAGACATTTTTCTTTCAAAGTTGAATTTCTAACAATTTCTAAGAACTTCTTGCATTCTTTATCTCTTATTTAAAAAATCAAACAAGTCTTCACAATATAAATGATTTCAAACACTAAAACATGATATTACATCCATGTTACACTATAACTACCACCTGAAGAAAGCAAATACTAAGGAAATATATCAAGCCTTCTCAATACAAGTCAGCAGTGCCCACAGATTATGATGGGGAACTTGCCACCACCAACATTGTCTGGCCAAAATTCTGACACCTGTGGTCTAAATTTGAGTCAAAACAAGCAATTTATATACATGGTCAAAAACAAATTTATTAAAAGTTCAGATAAATGTACAGAAATGCTAAGAGATTTTATTTTATTCTAAGGTCTTAAAAAAAATCAACTTGGCAGTCCAAAATGAGTAGGTGGCCTCTGGCATATCAGAATGGCATAGGATGCTTTTGTTCAATAATTACTTTATATATTTCTAACAATTAAAAATATATCTAAGTGGCATTCAGATAAAACTATAAGTCACTGAATCACTTCTGCAGACTACTGCACAGAATATAGTATAGAGACTCCAAGTGTATATTGGAATGGGAGGGAAACTAGAGAAAAACATGTTTCTTAGATCTACAGTAAAAAGCAAAGTTTTGCCATCAATGCAAAGCAAGAAGAAGGACCCACTTTTTAAAAGAGAAAAGCAGTGCAAATGAAATTCTGATGGTTGGTGTCAGATATAATTATTTATGACCTCAGAATAGATGAAGTGCATGACTCTTTTTTGTGTTTAATTCCATGGCTATCCTTGAGAGAACAGTCATGACTAATTCTTACTGAGCTTTGAATTTGTACTATGTGCTGCTGCAAACATTCAATGTGCATTAATTTATTTAATCCTGACAACAATTCTAGGTTCTCCTAAAAATCAAAAAGATTCTTGATATCTTATATCTGGATTTCTGGATCCAAATTCAGTAGCCCACTCTGGGTATTCCAGAGCATTAGAATCCATCCAGGTTGACTTAGGACCTGAAAGGAAGAAGACAGAGGAGGGAGCTAAGAAATATACTCTGTCCTCCATGACTTAAAGTAGAAAACTCAAGGTATGGGTAATAAAAAGAAATATATTGCTTAAATAAAATTTCACAGAAAAAACAAAGCATGGAAGAAACCCTTGACAAATAGTCAGCTTGTTTCTCTTGAATGATCTCAGTTTTCTCCAACCTTCATCTCTCTCTCTCAAGAACCTGAGGCTAAGGGATGAGGGAGGCCTTGGAGAGGACCTGAAACAAAAAGCACAGAGAGGAACAAGGGAGGGTGGGCAGGAGGTGTCTAGGAAGGAGGCAGAATGGGTGCCTGGGCCATTCTCACCAGCTTTGCCTTTCTTTGTGTCTAGGAGTGACAGTACAAGCTCTGTCCACGGTTCCCATCATGTTTAGCTACTGGGTGAGTGTGAAACCTCAAGCCATCTCCTTGATAGTGGAGGCTCAGGTCCAGCTGTCCAAAGGGTGGATCAAACCCTCATCACCACTCCCCTTTGAGCTATCCTCCCTTTTAAAGATCAGCAGTATCCTCTCCCAGGCCTATTATCTTAGTCATGTTTTTTATCTAATAGAGTAGCCAGTATTTCACTGCATTACTTACATTATAATTCCATTTAATAGTATAGACTCAGCCTTAGCACCTCTAGAATTTACCTGTCTGATATCTCATTTCTGAAACATTTTGCTGGGGAACTGATAATCCAATATATTCAGAGGTAAGAATGTTTTGAATTAAGATGCTCAAGGTCTAACATGTTCCTCTTCCAGATAAATATCCAATTTAAAAGGGGTGTCTTAGAATTGGACACCTTTCCAAACAAGAAAGTTTCAGGCACGATTTTCCACCTGTGGAGGATACATAAAGTACATGTGCACTTACTCCTATTATGATTTAAGAAGCAATGAAAGGGCTGGGAATTTAGCTCAGCACCTGCCTGGCAAGCATGAGGTCCTGAGTTAGATTCCCAGAACCAAAGAAAAAAAAAAAAAGCAATGAAAAACTATCCACTCTCAAACACTTCCCCCACCTGTATTCAGAAATCTACTATTAGGGATTCAGTTTTTCTTTGTTCCTATGGTTAGATACACCACTTAAAACACCAAAACTTTAGTATGCCTGAACTTATCAAACCACTTTGACCAAACATCTTGGATTCCAAATTCCTAGCCGTAGGATGATGCTGAAAGGAAGAAAACTAGAAGTTAGAAGAATTAAAAGCAAACTTCATCTGGTTCTGTGTTCTGCTAAAGCCAGCCCTGAATGACATAGCCAACAGAAAGAATGATGAGGAGGACAGGCAGGGAGAAAGAAGCCCCTAAACAGACTTGGTATACCTTGAACAGCAGCAGAAAGTGCCTTGATTGTGGCTTCAGACACTGTGCCAGGCCCAGTCTCCTTGTTGTGGAGCCATTCTCTTTCCATTTATAGAACAGAAGAGTCCAGTAATTAGGATTCAAAGCTCAATTATAGATTTTGGCCTCAGTTTTTCTAATCAATGAGTAATATATTAGCAGTTTCTTTGCTGTTTTGTTTTGTTTTGTTTTGTTTTGTTTTGTTTTTACAAAGATTGTGTCTTCAGTAGCCAGTGTCTTTCTCAGCTGGGCCTCGGTTTCCTGAGTAGTAAAGCCACTGAAAAAAGGTCTTCAGAGGAAATGTCTAAAGAAGTGTTTTGAACAATATGATTTTTCCCTTTCCTTTTTCCACCAGGCCAAACCTCAGGATACTCTAGAACTATGTCAGATTTTAAACAACGACTTAGCTGCCACAGTTGCAAGCCATCCCCGGAGGTTTGTGGGTCTGGGGACACTGCCCATGCAAGCTCCCAAGCTGGCCATCAAGGAGATGGAGCGCTGTGTAAAGGAGTTGGGCTTTCCAGGGGTCCAGATCGGCTCCCACATCAACACATGGGACCTGAATGAGCAGGAACTCTTCCAGTTCTATGAAGTGAGTATGCAGCTGTCACCCTACCAAGGAACAACTGCAGAACACCTGGCCGGGGCTAAGCACTGCTTTAGAGGCTGGTAGGGAGATGAAGACACCACCCCAATGCAGGGTGGGGAAACAGAGATGCCAATGACTTTAGATGTATATATGGAAACCAAAATTCCTTCAAAAAAAATGAATGGGCCATTCTACAGAAGAGGAGCAGTGCAACTGCTTGGTAGGCCATTTCTAAGTTAACTCCATGATGAAATCTTTCTTTCTGTCACCCTTTTTCTCCTTTGGAAGCCTACATATCATCCTCATCACACCCTCTGTGCATAAGAACTATATTATTGCCATAAAAAGTTATTTCTTAACTTTGGAAAAATATTTTTAAATTTTTTAAAATATGAATTTTAAAGAAATTGTGGAAAAAACAGAAAAATATGTGCATATTCACCAAAATTGAAAGTGTTACACATACAATTTCATATCCTGAGAATTTACAAATTAAATGAAAATTAACTTAATCTGTGATTTTATTTGAGAAAGGATTTCTCTGTGTACTTTAGGCTGGCCTTGAACTCACTATGTAGCTCAGATTGGGATTACAGGTGTGCCCCACCAAGTCTGACTTAATGTGTGATTTTATATAACTGTAGAATAATACAACGCATGGATATGCTGTGATGTATTTAATCAATTCTCAATTAACAAACTTTTAAAGCCACATATTTTGAAAATGTGTGATAAAAATATATAATGAAAAATAATGCCATGAAAATGTTAACATTTGTTGAAACAAGATAATGAGTATACATGTGTGTTTACCAAATAGTATCTGTCATCTCATAATCTTTTCCACTAGCCTTTCTCTTTTTTCTGTTCATTCTATAAATATACCTGCTGTCTTTAGTGCCAGGATTCAAAATTCATGATTATTTACTCAATAGCCTTTTTAAATTCCTTCCTTTTTTCCTAGCATTATAATAGTAAATTATTTTCTATTGTTTCCTTAATAATGACTTAAATAGATGTTTGTAGTCTCACCAGGAACTATGTTTACTGTCATTTATTCATTTAATATTTATTAAGCTCTAATTATATGCAAAAACTCTTCCATGTTTGTATCTATGGTGATGGCCTACCAGGTGGGGATTGCCTGTTAAATTGTCTTCTAATGACCTGAAAAATGATTTTAATGTTCCTCTGAATATTGAACTTCCTGAAGCTTACTGGCTGTGATAGCTTAGCTGATGCCATGAATATTTTTTGCAAACTTTGAGAAAGGATTTCTTTACATGTGTATGCAAGTTGTTTCAGCACAGTACTACTAAGACTTCAGCTATAAGTCATTTTATTATTTATTAGAATTAGGTTTATGAATTACTAAGGGGCTTAGATGGCAATAGCAGGCAGTTGGGGTCCAAGTACTTATTTTCATTTGTATGACAAGTTTGACTTACCAATCATTATAGTTAGATTATTGGGGGAACTTCCAGTCTCTAAAGGATTCAGGAGCATACCCTGACCCCTGCAGATCTGTAATGTCCCAGGGTTAATAGCACATTTGTTTGGTCAGCAAAGTTTGCCTCCCTAACTACTCTCTAGCTTGAGTCCCCAACATGCTCAAACAACTACAAGAAAACTCTGAAAATCAAGCTGACTGTTATTTCAAGGTAAGCCTGGTGGTGGTCCAGTTTCTATCTGTGTCCCCCTTCTCTCCTATTACTGAGTGTACCTAATTATACATACTCATGTCCATTTTCAGGTACAAAAATGACTTTATTATCAATATGAGGCAGATAAAATGGTAGTGCCAAATTGCCTGGCTCTAACATTAATCGGCCATAATACCTGAGTAAGTTTTATCTGCCTCAGCTTTCTTCTCTGTAAAATGAGAGGAATAACAGTGGTCATCTGATAATGAACTGATGTAATTAATAACTGTAAATTTTTTGTGAACTGAAGTAATTAATAACTAAATTTTTTGTGGCACTGGGGATTGAATTCAGGTCTTTGCATATGGTTAACAAGTATTCTACCAATATCTATAAGCCTAGACTCAATAATTGTAAAATTCTTAAAACAGCTTTGGTGCATACTAAGTTATCAGTGACTTTTATGATTCTGAGAGAAGTGGGTTTGTGTTCTCCATAATATCTCATATATAGGAGATTTTTAACCATTACAAGTACATAGAATAAAGTTTTACAGACAATACTTAATGAGGATCAAATCCTAATGAAATACCACAATCATATGTCTTTGCAAAGTCCAAACCATCCCAAGAAGACAATATTCTCTGCAACCTGCATCCATTATCAAAAAATCAATTAGCCCCTCTTCCTTCAAAACACTTGAGTCAGAAATCTTCATTTATACTTTGCCTACCATTCCCAGAGTCTCCTGTTGTCCAAAACTGTTTTTATATTTTTAAATGCATACATACACAAGTCACATTGCATCAGCCTGGTTAACCCAAATATTTATGAATGAAGATAGGATGAGCCACTTTAGCACTTCTACATTTAGAAAGAAAATGTACTAAGGAAAATCTGTTTTTAAACCTTAGTAAGCACTAACATTCAATGCTTGTTGAGGAACTTATCTTAGTAAACATTTTGGTAAATAAATGTCATTCCATCCAGATGGTATTTCCATTTCTCAGAAGACTTGGAACACATTTGCCATGACATGTCTCTCGTTTTTGCCTTGGCTCAGGTTCTGAGAGGTTGTTCCTTTCCTAGGTCATCTGATTCATGGCAGACTGTTCAGGGACCTCTGGAGGCTATGTGAGTGCCTATATGCCCCAGAAAATTTTACCTAGTTTGGGCTCTGAGTGACTCAATGGCTTGAATCAAGCTACCCTTTCCCAACCCAGCCCTAAGGCCCTGGCACCTAGCCCATCAGTTCGTCACTTCCCACAACTTCAAGTTTCTGACTCCTGCCCTGATTCCTAGGATATTATCTTAATCATCCCTCCCAAAGAGTAGACCAAGTAGGACCCTGCAGGGGAAACTTCCTCTACATTTGAAGCATGGGGTTAGTGCTTGAGCATTTTCTCCTCAGCCAAAATATTTGAGTGATGAATGCTTCCTGTGATTTATTTTGCCAAACAATATATTAAATTTATCAACCTCAATGGTAAAATCTACCAATTCCTTTTATTAATCCTAAATGTCCTCTGTAATTTTCCAAGCAGGAGCAGTTTGTTAATGACTCTTTTACACAGATCCAAAAACAACTTCAAAAGTATTTTAGTTATTAAAATCAATATAGACTTAGAAAAAAAGCAGTTCCCCCAAAAGAATACCTTGTATTTGTAACCTTCTTCTCTTACTGTTTCTTTGAAGGTGGCAGAAAGGCTGAACTGTTCCCTGTTTGTGCATCCTTGGGACATGCAGATGGATGGACGAATGGCCAAATACTGGCTCCCATGGCTTGTAGGTTTGTGTCAGCTTGAGGTCTGGAACAGAGGGCCAACTCTTGGGTTTTTCCAATTACCTGTGGAACCCTATTATATCAAACAGAGAAAATAAAATTAACAGGATTGAGAGTAATAGCAACTATCATTTACTGAACTCTCAGATCAGCACTGTATATATTACCTTGCTTAACTTTAATCATATCCACTATGCTTATAAGTAAATACGTGATAAGTAAATCATACATTTAATCTACAAGGTTGACATTTTAATGACTTTCTACAGATGGAGAAACTGAGTCTTGAAGTGGTTAAGAACACTGTCCAGGTTACACAGTTAGTAAGAGAAAATGGAATTCATAGATTTGCCTGACTCCAAAGGCACTTTGCTATACAGATTTCCAAAAAGGCTCCAAGATCAGCTGTCATAAATGACAACTCTGTAATTACAAGTAGCAGGTCAACTCCTCCCATTTAAGGAACTTGAAGCCTTAAATTGTAGAGACTTTCAATGTTCCTGTTATTTGTTCTCTCTTCTGCCCTTTGCCTCCTGCATTATTTATTCATGTTTCCATACAATAGTGGCAGAAAAAGAAAGAGAAATCCCATTTGTCCTATCCAAGCTCTCATTATCAACCCAATAAGAAAAAAACATGGAGAACACATGCTAAAGCATACAGCTCATCTAAAAACTCAATGAAAAGTGGGTCCCTAAGTGAAGTGTTGGACTTTATAGGGGTCACCATCCATTCATTTACTTGCCAGCCCAACTAGTAATTATTAATTAATCAAAATGGCAACCACCCAAAATGAAGAATTAAATGAAGCAATATATTGGAAGTCAAAGTCAGAATTTCAGTTCCAGTTTAGTCTCTATATCATAGTATAATTTGTAGCATATTTTTTCACCTCCTTTGGCTCCATTTCCTCATTTGTAAATAAGATGCCTTGTCTGGATTCCTCCAGTGGTTTCTTGCTGATATGATATTTTACATATTTTATAGTCCTGTAATTGTTAGTGGAAACCAAAGTGTTTAACATAGAAGGTGCCCACACATACCCCACTAACTTTTTCCTACTAATTGTTGCTTAAAAACATATTGCTGTCCAGATCCCCATATAGACTCATTCTGATTCACAAAACCTTGAAAAATTTCATAATTTTATTTACAAATTACAACTTTTGACATGGGTATTTTCATATAATCTTTTTATCATTTCTTTATGCAATGGATATATATTGATCTTTCCACCATGCCAAGCCCTGAATGTGAAATATAAACAAAATTCCTGTCCCCATGAAGCTTACATTCCAATCAGACAAAAGGGATGATAATTGAATACATAGATCATAAGCAAATAGGTTAATTTCAAAACTTTACTGTGAATGCAAAGGTGATTGTTAGTGGATTGGAGGAAGGGTCACAATCCACTGTGACTATAACTTTGGCTCTTTGTGGTGAATGGCTTGTGGGGCTACCTCTCAAGTAATTAATGGGAAGCAAAATCACAAGTCCAAGCTGGGTGTGGTGGTGCACACCTGTAATCTCAGCATTTGGAAGGCTGAGGCAGGAGGATTGTTACAAGTTTGAGACCAGCTTGGGCTACAAAGTGAGCTCAAGGCCAGCCTGAACTGCATAGCAAGACCCTATCTCAAAAAAATAAAAAAAAAAAATTACAGGTACAGAAGGAAGTGATATTGTCCATCCCCTTGCCATCATGGAGCTCTGCCCAAACCACTCAAAGATGGATATGAATCCATCTTGCTTCCAGAATTCTCAGGAAGCTTAAGAGAGAGAGCATCTCTCCTTGTGGAGCACTGACAGACAAAATGAGTGTCCAGTGGAGCCCTAATCAACAGACCAAAAATAGGTGCCCCCCATAAAGTGCAGCATGTATCTGTGGAGCAGTCAAAGATCTCTGAGCCACAGTCTGAAAAGCAATCATATGGCAGTGCTACCCAAAGTGGCACCTTGGCACAAACACATCAGACATGGACTGTGGACTAGCTACATCTCCTTGGAGCACAAAGCACTTGAAATAATTCACACTAATCCACTAATTTTCAACCTTAACCATGAGAGACAGCAATGATTTGGCAGAAATAACAATAACAGTTAATATTTAGTGAGCAATAACTGTCAGGTGCTGTCTACTAAATCCTCAAAACAACCCAGTGGCAGGACCTGGCTATTATTATGATCATTTTACAGATGAGGAAATTGAGATACAGAGGACAAGTAGTATTTGTGGAGCATCTCCAACATGAAGTTCTTCCCAAGAACTTTAGTAATGTCATTACTTGCAAAGCTTATCACAGGCCAAAAGGCAGAGAATTGCAATAGCTATCATTCAGATCAGGTTCCTTATATATTACTTGCCTCATGCATCCAAAACTAAAGTCAAGAGAATCAGGACAAAACATGCTATTGCCACTACACTCTTCTCCCTGCAGGTGGCAAGCATCCAAAATAGTAAGCATCCAATGACTTTTCTCACCTAGTAATGGCCTGTATACAGCCAAATCACTCTTGGGAACAGGAACCCAATGATTATTGGCACTGGAAATTCCCCCAGATAGTACCTGCTATTTCCCTGGTAATTAATGTCACTGAGCATCTTCTGGGTAAAGGAGAAGAGCTTAAACTTTGTGACTATTTCTTCTTTCAGGAATGCCTGCAGAGACCACCATAGCTATTTGTTCCATGATAATGGGTGGGGTGTTTGAGAAGTTTCCTAAACTGAAAGTGTGTTTTGCACATGGAGGTAAGACCCCACTTGTATTAATCAGCCTAGCCTGCTATAACCAAATATACAGATTAGGCAGCTTACAACAGACATTTATTTTCTCATGGTTCTGGAGACTAGAAAAGTCCAAGATCAAGGTGTTGGCAGGGGTGGTTTCTCATAAGAGCTTTCTTACTAGCTCACAGATGCCCCTTCCTTTGTGTATGCATGGCCAGGGATTGGAAAAGGAACTGGAGGAAAGGAAAGGAGAAAGCACAGTTGTTTCTTCTTTTTTATAAGGACATCAGTCTTTCTGGAATAAAGCCTCACCTGCCACACTAAAGTAATTTTCTTTTTTTTTATTTTAAAGAGAGTAAAACAAAACAGAACAAAGCAGTCAGAATAAAACAATGTAAGTGACACAGATTTCAAAGTAAGACAACAGGAGATCTAGAGTGGCTACCATAATTCTCTTATTTTCTTGTAAATAGTTGTCTATGTTCACACACAATGAGTTCATACAAAACAAAATAGTATAAATGTGATCAGAACAGAGTAATGAAGACATTACAGGCCTTCAAAAGCAGACATTAGGAAAATCAACAATGCCTGCTATAATGTCTCTTTTCTTTTCAAAAGAGCTGTCCATACCTTCATGTATGTTGAAATTAAACAATACAAAACAGACTAAAGACACTCTGAACAAATAATAAAAGCATTACTGGATTTCACAGCATGACGATACAGAATCAGCAATGGATACCATAATGTCTCTTTTTCTTCAAAGTAGCTGTTCATTTTTTTTTATTTAAAGAAAAGACAAAACAAAAAAAGGGTAGAAGTAATATAGAATTTCAAAGAAAAATATTAGCATTAAGAAATTACTGATTGATAAGTTACATATTGTCCTCTTAGAAACAGTTGTTCAAGTTACAAAATCAAAGCATAAAAAGTGGACACTCAAACACTGACAGTACAAACCATTCTGTTCAATGATCTAATGGAAACTTAGCAATATGGTCATCTATCTTAAAACGTCCATATAGTTATATCCTTTAGAGCACTTTCCTTCCTGTAGCTGTTCATCACGCATATTATAATCAATTATCGTAAACTGTATAGGAGAATTTCTAGCCTCAACATGTATATCTATCCGTTCTGTATTAGAGGGAAAAACAAAACAAAACAAAACAGGTTTCTAGCAAAACAAGAAACAAAAAAGACAAATAAATAACAATAGCAAAGAGCCCAAAACAATGACGATGTAGGCCTTCAAAACAAAGTGGTAGGAACATAACTAAGATTGTTATTTGACATAGTAATCTTCAAAAGAGTTCCTCAGATCCCCAGACACAAACATGCAAAATTGTTCCAATCCTATGAATGTCAACTGTTTTGTCCAAGAACTTACAGAATTTGTACCACAATCATCTTAGCTATCCTAAGTGTGTTTATACAAATTTAGATATTTTTCTTTTCCCTTCCTTTTTCTTTTTCCTCTTTTTCCCTGAGATATTATCCCCCCCCCCATTTGAGCAGATTTTTATCCTTTCACTGTATTTATTAAGGATTTAGTATCTTATGTACACTTACCATTTCTTACACTAGGGAGACAATGTGATATTTACACATGTGAGTTTGATTTATTTCACTTATGAGTATAGTCTCAATTTACTTATAAATATCTCAATGTGATCATTCTTTATAGCTGAGTGTACTCC